>ML779662.1:324141-348115 GCA_009831015.1 Picea engelmannii
AATTAAAAATTGATCCCTCCAAGGTCAAAGTCATATTGGAATGGCCCAAGCCCAACAATGTGATAGAGGTAAGAAGTTTTTTGGGAGCAACCCAATATTGGAGAAAGTTTATTGCTAACTTTTCTTCCATTGCAGCTCCATTATATGCAGTGACAAGTGTCAAGCAAGTTTTTCAATGGGCAAGCAACAAAAGGCTTTTGATACTTTGAAAGAGAAGATCAATTTAGCACCAGTTCTTTCACTTCCAAATTTAAGACAACCTTTTGAAATCCAAACAGATGGAAGCAATTATGCAATGGGAGCAGTTTTGCTACAGCATGGTAAGCCCATTTGTTTTCATTCTGAAACTTTTAATGGTGCCGTGATTAACTATCCTACTTATGATAAGGAGTTGTATGCATTGGTACAAAGTGTGAAAAAATGGAAACATTATTTGTTGGGGAAAGAAACCATTGTCCACACAAATCATCAACCACTGCAATACTTACAATCACAAACAAAGTTACAACAAGCTAGGCACTTCAGATGGATGGGTTTTCTACAACAGTTCCACTTGGTCATCAGGTATAAGAAGGGCATTTATAACAAATTTGTTGATATGCTTTCAAGGCCTATTATTAGTGCTTCAGTTATTCTTAAGCATAGTCCTATCATGCATGAGAGTTATGTTGATCAATATGCTTTAGATACTGATTTTAAAGAAGTATATGAGACTTTGTGTCATTCTAACCATGTTGAGGAATTGGATTACCATGTGCATGATAATCTTTTGTATCATCTTAACAAGCTATGTATTCCACAGGGTGAAAGAATCAACATAATAAGAGAAGGCCATTCTTCTCTTATTGCTGGTCATTTTGGTGTAGGCAAGACAGTGGCTAATTTGCAAAGGTACTGCTATTGGCCTAAAATGAATGAAAGTGTTTCGAGATATGTTCGAGGATGTTCGTTATGTGCCACAAGTAAACCTAGCAATTGAAAGTTGGGTTTGTATACTCCACTTCCGGTTCCTTCTCGTCCTTGGGAAAGTATTTCTATGAATTTTGTAGGAGGTCTACCTATGTCTAAACGAAATCATGATTATCTTTATGTTGTGGTTGATCGATTTAGCAAAATGTGTATTTTGATGCCTTGTAAGAAGTAGGTTACAGTTGAACAAATGACACAAATGTTCTTTCAAAATGTTTGGGTGCATTTTGGATTTCCTAAATCCATTATTTCTGATCGGGATTCTCGATTTGTTGGAAATTTTTGGTCGAGTTTATGGGCACTCATGGACACCAAACTGAAAAAGAGCACAACTTTTCATCCGCAAACAGATGGTCAAACATAAGTGGTAAATAGAACGGTGGTGCATCTTCTTCATGCTTATTGCAGAAAGCATCCTAAACTTTGGGATGAGCATTTACACTACATTCAACATTCTTACAATCGAGCTAAACACTCTTCAACTCAAACGTCGCCATTTGAAGCATGTTTTGGCTATTTTCCCAAATCTCCTTTAGATTTTATCTTTGGGAAGGATATTTCTATTGATGGTCAATATGACTTTGATGGGGAAGAAAAGTTCATTGAACAAATTCAGTCGATACATCAAATGGTGCAAGAGCAGTTGGAAAAAAGTCAAGCCAAGTACAAGATGAGACATGACAAGCATCGTGTTGATCACAGTTTCCAAGTTGGAGATGAAGTTTGGCTTTACATCAGTAAGGAGAGGCTTAAAGGAGAAGGTAAAAAATTGAAACCAATTCGATATGGTCCTTTCAAGATTATTGACAAGATTGGTAACAATGCCTTTCGTTTAGATTTGCCTCCTTATATGCAAATGTATGCAGTTGTTAATGTTGAGAACTTGAAATTGTATGAGCCTCCTTTGATTGATGATCAAGGAGAGCATGTTCAAATTCCTTCTATAGATGATTTTTCCCCGGAATATCTTACAGAACTGCATGAAGACACCATCCTTGACAGGAGAATGCGAACTTCAAAATGAGGAAATGTGGAGTATCTACGAGTTGGTCTTAAAGGTACCAATCCAAGAAAATCCAAGTGGATTGAGGTTGGAAAGGTGAGGGAACTATACCCTCATCTTCAGATAGATTGAAAATAGTCTTTTGGAGGTCCAAAAGCTTTCCAATGGGGAGGTGTGATCCAGGGGATCAAATTTTGCTCAAAAATTCAAAGTGCTCGGAATCACTTCAAATCAAACAGGAGTGTAGGCCTCGTCATTATGAACCCAATGCAACTCATTTGGGTTCAAATAGATGTCGGGAGCGAGGGATATCGCATTCTGTTCAAAATGGCAAATAGGCAAAAAAAAGGGATGCTGGCTGTACAGTCCATACAGTCCGTACAGCTGCTGACGTGGCAGTTCGTACAACACGTGGCAGGGCTGAGTGGAAGACAATTGGCAGATGTGGATGAATGACATTGTGACACGTGGAATTATTTGGTTGGTTGTATGGTGCCACGTGGCCCAGTCATGGGCTTCCACGTGGCACCTTGCTATTGGTTGCTTATTTAAAATTTTATTGGAGTCCATCGGATTCGACCCCGTGACCTCCACCCACATGTATAACCTTTGCAAAGTCTTCATTGCCAACGCACCCACCATATGCCTTGTTATATATATGGTTTCACATAAATTTAAGTTAGAGTTGTTGTGTGGTCGACGCAGGGGTCCGGGCTGGGGCTTAGCCCCAGCCCCCAGTCGCACGATTATTTCCATATGACCATATCGTGGGTACCATGACCACCGGTTGGCGCACATGTTTTGGTTTTGCATGTGGGTTAAACGGTTATAACGCCTGCCACTTGTCACGACTTTACTCGCCCTTAAAGTTTGAGCCCCGTTTGCATTTGCGTGTGGTCACATGGGCTACATGACCTCGCCCTTGACGGTTAGGGGCTAGGTGCGCCCGTAACCATCCTACAGTTTGCATGGTTTGTGCGGTTGCGTCCGGTGCTGAGTTTTAATGCTTAAATATGCGTGTGGGATAGGTTGAGCCAACAAGGGTGCAATTTGTAGATGCGAAGACAACAAGTTTGAAGGGGGATTTCCAGGAAGCCTATCTTCTTCAATTTTTGGCCAAACGAGGTGCCGAAAAAGCCCAGCAAGGGGTTTTCGGACGTTCTGGAGCCATTGGAGCCATCTATTTGGAATTTTGAGCATTTTAAAGAACATTTTTGATCACTTTGAGCAAATAATACAAATGATCCATTGGAAGCTGGACCAGGAGATGTAGCCCAAGAGAGGGGTGAAATCCTTTTTCATTTGTTTTATGTTCACTATTTATTGTTGTTGTTTATATGCATATTGAATGAGTAATTTTCATAATAGTTGTGCTACAAATTGATCCGTTTGCATTTTAACATAGAAAATTAAACTTGCAAATATTTTCAAGAATACAAGTCTTCTTCATTTTTAGATCAATGGTGTTCCTATTGCTTCGCTGGTAATGTCTCTTCCTTGGTGAGTACATGTGCAATCCTTTTGTCCTTGTTTGGACGAAGCTCCAGATTAAGCTTCCAACATTTAGCCTTTTGATGTCCACCCCTGTTGCAATAAGTGCAGTGAGTTTTTGGCATCCAGACTTGTTTTCCCTTCTCTTTCTTCTGTTGTGGAGTTGAGTCTTTATGTCGTGTCTCCTTCCCGATCGACATAAACTTCTTGTACACATATTGTCTCTTCCAACACTTGGCAACACAATGCTTGGGTGAATGACAAAGAGTAGATGGATACATATTCCACAAGTTCTGGATTACATGATTATGCTTATTATAATAAAAAAGAGAATTGGTAAAACCATGACCATTATACCTTTCTTGTTGATATTCACTTTTATTTGGGTATGATTTTTATTCATTATCACCATCATGGAGTGATACGTCATCACCTTTGGTGAAGGGTTCCCGCATTGACTTAAGATGGTCATTTGAAGCATTACTTGCTTCCAATGTTTTGGAGTCCATCTTGGAGAATGCTCCAATCTCCTTTTCTCCATATCCCAATCCTAAATAACTAGGTCTTTCCACAACCTCTATGGGATTAACGGTACCTTGGCCCTTATTTCCAAGGCCCTTTCCTTCATACCCCATCTTGGTTAGAAATTTCAAACCTATGCCTCTTGTATGTTTTTCAAACCAAAAGAACCATCTTGATGGGAACAAGGTGAAATTGATGAATGACCTCCATTGCATAACTCAAAGATGTTTTCTGAAACAGATGTAGAAGGCAATTCCTTCAATTCTTCTTTTCTTTTGTTGTTCTTTGAAATTTTCCCTTGAACCGATATCTTTCGTTCCAAGTAGTCTTCACACAACACTTTCACCATCTCTACCATGGAAACGAGAGTCTTTTGCATATACTTCTCATCTTGAGAAATTCCCTCTTTATATGTCATTGTCTCAACTGAGATGGTGTTTTCCCTAGTAAACATGCAAACTCAAAATCCAACCGTCAACTAGCTCTGATACCACTTGATCTGTAAAGATCTTTTAAATGACAATGGTTGAGTTATCTTGCATGAGTTAAAATACCATTTAGGAAAACTAAACAAAGAGAAATCATGACAGCCATATAAACATATACAGATCTGAACATAAGCATGACGAACAACAAACCATAAAACACCAATGTGATAACGGAGTTCAGAAATCTCGCCTACGTCTCCAGGCCTTTGTCTCAGTGGGCTCTCTTATTTCTCCTCAAATATTTTCAAGTACATCATGAAGGTTCCAATGGATTACAAAAATGAGTTGGTTGTGTTCTATCAGATCTCAAGAACCCATCAAAACTGATGGCACTGAAAACAGATGCATGAAGCTCCCATAAATGGCCCGCAAAGGTGTGCTCTTCAATAGCTTCCCTGCATAACAATGGCTTTGGCTCAACAATTCTGCAACATTTCTCTGCTCTGAACCTCCCCCATGGCTTCAAGAGCCTCTGATTTATATAGGCCTAAAGTTGGTAACCATCCCCCAACTCCCCCCTAAGATCTGGCCTAAAAAAGGGCCCAAGATCCTCCAAAACTGGATTAAATCTCCCAATATCAGGCTAAAATCCATTAAAAATCATATTACAATGTTTAAAAAGCCACTTTCTGCAAATAAATAGGGCACAACCCCCTATTCACGTGCCCCTGATCATATGGATCCCTCCATGTGGCCCTAGCGTGTTGGTCTAGCCCTTAGCTCTCGACCCCTGGTCGCAGATATGGCCATATGGCCCTGTCCTCCAAGCTCCACATGCTAACCCTACCATAATAGCCCCTAGTCGCAAGCCTCTGGTTACGCCCCTTGGTCGGCAGGCTAGCCCGACCGACCAGGGCTAACCCCATAACCCTCGTGCCACGAACTAACACCTGGTTCTTAAGTTGTATCACGGGATCGGGGGCTAGCTCCAAACATAAACCCCACGCCAAGCGTTTAGAACTAGGTCTAGGTCACAGGTGGTGGTCATATGCGAGAGGTCTTGTGCACCAGGGCTAACACTCCCATTTGTGCCAACAATTAAAATGGAGGTCTGGTCATATACAATGGTCGTATTGTCAAGGGTTGGGGTTAGGCCCCAGCCCTTTTCTGCCCGGATAACCAACATATAACACTTTAAATACATGTGGCGTCATTTATGGTTAAGATCCACCAGGTAGGTGGGCTGGTAGCCTGGCCTACATGAAGATTCAGTCGCCCATGGAGGTCACGGGTTCGACCCCCACAGACTCTCAAACTTTTAACCAAAGTTGCCAATAAAAGGATGTCACATGGCAGCCCATGCCTGGGCTACGTGGCACCCTACCATACGCCAACAGTACTACCGCATGTCAGCGCTTGATTCGACCATCTTCCAGCCACGTGTCTGCCACATCAACATCTACTGTACCTGCCACATAAGTTGTACAGACGTGCCACGTCTCACCCTTGCAATGGTGACACGTGTCACCCCTGACTCGTCCACCTATACCTATCCATGTTAGCATCCACTGTACCTTGCAACGTCAGTTGTACGGTTGTACGACCTATACAGTCAGCTACCACATGGCACTATACGAACTGTACAATCAACATATTTTTTTCCCTGTTTGACAAAATGAACAGATCATGATATCTTGGTCATACGACGTTCGTTTGAGCCCGTTCAAGTTTCTTTAGGTTCGTAACGTCGAGGTCTACACACACGTCCGTTTTGAAGAGATTCTTAGCACTTTTGTTTTTAGGCCTTTCTAAGCCCCATCTTGGATTCGAGATCCATTCTGGATCACTCCCCATCCTAAAAAATGAATATCGGGACTAATTTGTGAGTCTCTATCCTTATAAATTGATTTCATTGTTTCAAAATCCAATATAGGTATCTAAATAACAATGATAAAGTGGTATTGAGTTGATTCCATCTCTATGTCTCCATGTTCCAAAGTTTTAGGCATGGGTTGTTTCCCCTTGGAAGATTTCTTGGGGATCTTACAAGAAGGATCTTATGGGAGGAATTATATCTTAGAAAAAAAAAATAGACTTTGATATTACAAAATTTATTTTCTTAATTAGCATAGAATCTAACAATTTTAAATATATTGAAAGCAAATTGATGTTTTTCTTTAAAACAAAGTAAATTATTTTCTATCTATCAAAATTGATGCAAAGATATTTTCATTAATTTTAAAAGAATTGAAAAAAAAAATTATTTGAAAAATACTTGAGTGATGTGATTAATTTTTTTTTTCTACATAAAAAACTTAAATGATGTCGAATCTTGTTTCAAAATTATGCAATCAATATACTAAATTTTGTGATTAAAATACCAAATATTAGAAATTGGATGTAACTGTCTGATAGTGTGAATACATTGTGTGCTAAAGACCTTGTTTTAAAATTATGCAATCAATATACTACTCAAAAGTTGTGATTAAAATACCAAATATTAGAAATTGGATGTAACTCTCTGATAGTGTGAATACATTGTGTGCTGAAGAAATAAATCTAGATAAATTCCAACAAGCATTGGGTCAAATTCACTCTGACAATCAAAGTTTGAAATAAGCTTTATGAATGTACACTATGTGAAATCGATAGATTCGTAGGAAAAAAATTGAAATATTTAATTATGATAAAATATTTAGCTAAAAATATCAGATTTCATAGGATTTCCTGAATTCAATCCGACCGATGGTAAGTCTTATCCACTAATTTGTAGAAATTAATGGTGATAAGCTTTAGACTTTGAATCAGAGCAATGTTAACACTTCATGTTTTGGGAGTAAGTTAGCATTTTAATGTATTGAAGTCTAGTGCCAAAATTGATTTCATAAAAGTCCAAAAATTGAGCAATGTGATATCTTTCGAAATTCATGCAAATATAAATTCATGCAAATATTGATAATGAGAGTGTCATAAAACTTTCATTTCATCTTAATTCAGAAAAGTTCAAAATCATAATGAATAATTTTTTTTTTTTTTAAACCCTCTAATGAGAGTGATTTCAACTTTGTAAAATAAAAGTTTGTTTACTCATCGAAATAAATTTGAATTTTTTCCATCAATAGTTTCCAAAACTTTTATTGAAATGTGATTGAGAGACAATAAAACTTTCACATAAGTGAACTAGACCAATTTCATAAAATGTAAAGTTAAAATATGCACCCATTATTGGAGGGAATTTCAAATTTATAAATCAAAATTTGTCATAGATTTTCTCAACTTTATTCCTTGACACGATCAACGAGAGAATTAAATTTAAAAAAAAAAGGAAGTGTGAGGTGACGTCCAATAGAAAGATTTCATTAGGGAAATCTCTAAATTTTCATTAGAGGTAAAGGAAACTTCTTCCTTCAATGAAAGTTTAAAAGTTCCTTGTGAAGAATGAAAAATATTTGAAAAAATGATCTTTTTTACTTTAAAAAAATTGGGTTTTTTTGGTAATGGAGTTAACAATAAATAAATTGTTTTCATGAAATTCTATCAATATTCAAAATTAATTTTTGAAATAAGAAAGGAATAAAAATATAAAGTTGTAATATTCCTAGATTTGTAGATCTGGAGACTAACCTCAACTGTTGACTATCTGCTGTCAAAACTGATACTCTTTGGGATTTTGGATGCGGTTAAGGGTTTAGGCTTGCATATTTGTAGTGTTTTATGTGTTTATAACAGTCATGCAATGGTTTTGGAACACAAAACAACTCAACAATTTCTATTAAGTAGAAAAAACGAAAATACAATAATGCATGTGAGGAAAATAACTGGAATCTCTCAACTAGATCAAGACTGGATGGATCTTAGCTGGAATAAAATCAAAATGCTAAATCAAAATTCTTGGAGTGATGAAGGTGGATGAATCGGTGGATGAGAATAAAGAACTGTTGCATGAAAACCCATAATTTCTACATGCACCCGACAGCACCCATGACAACTGTTGTTGGAGATTGGAATATTCACCCTGGTGGATAAACTCCTCAGATATGCTTGGAAAATGTCTCAATTGGGTCGTCCTAGCCTCAAGAAACCTCTCATTGCTTGTCGACCTAAATATATGGCCTATGTTGAACGATATGAACCCTGGATGATCTCCCCTGGGGGTCTACGCACCATCAAAAACTGATGATAATTGTCTCAAACTATGTTCCCTGGCCTCCTATGAACTGGGTCAAAAGGGATTTCCCGGATCTTGTCTGGTGATCTCTCTGGAACCCTGACTCTACCTCCACAAGTGTTGCACACTTTCTGGATGGGAAGTGCGCCCCTAATGATTCCTTTGTCGGAATGGAACAAGTAATGTATCAAAAGAAGCGCCATGCCTCCTCCTCAAATGGGTCGGAAGGAAATATCTAGATCTACCCTGGTTGGGTCTGTCTAACTCCCTAAGCCTCTCAACCCTCACGCCCTCACCCTATTGAGATACACCCTGGCTATCTAGAACTACAAATTGTTGTTGAATACCGACGAAGAATATGTATGATCCTTCTGGTGACTAGGGTGTGTCTCTCAATGCCGAAATCAACCAACTGGTGTCTTCCTTTTGGAATCCACAATCCTCCACTCATTCGCCTGAACCTATGTGTTTTCTCCTCAGAGCTCAATTCTCAAATCATAATCTATAATAATGAAAAATTAGGTCACTTTTTTCCTTCATATACCCTCTCAAACACTAATTCTACATTGACCTCTATAAATAGCTTCTTTCACTTGATCGACCTCTATTTTTGGCTTTATATTCCTTAAGTCACTTAAAACCACTTTTCACTTAATGTCACTTTCGAATTATAACATTCGTTAGTGAAATGACATCAAATGACCCTTTTCCCATGTTTCTTCCTGGCTATAGTCTAAATGGGGGTGTTTAGACTACTAAGCCTACCTATCTAGAGCTCCTACTCGAAAAGGGACATTACATTCCTCCCTTCTCGAGATTGCTTGTCTTCAAGAAACATCAATCAAGGGTGTTGCAAAATCTCCTCACTCTCCCATGTAACATCCTCTACTGGAAGTCCCCTCCATCTAACCAAACACCCCCTAATGACCCTGCTCCTCAATATCTTTTCTCTGAACTCCAATACCTCCCCAGGAACCAACTCCAACTTCCCCTCCTCATGGAAGCTCCTATGAAGTTTTGATGAATTGTCCCACTTCTTTCTTAAGACAATAAATGTGGAACACATTGTGAATATGACTCCCCTCGAGTATCTCTATCTTGTAGGCCACTTCGCCTACTATATATATGACCTTGTATGGTCCATAGAACCTGTTCTTGAGCTTCTCTGCCTCACTCTTCTTCAAATATGATTACCTGTATGGTTGTAGGCTCAGGAATACTAGACCCCCAACCTCAAAGCTACGCTCTACCTTGTGTCTGTTTGCATTCACCTTTTATTGATTATGTGCCATCTGTAGATTCTCCTTTAGTACCTTGAGAATATCCTGACTCTCTAATATCTATTCCTTGACCTTGGGAGCATGGATGTCTCCAAAAACTCGGTCAGTCAAAGTGGGAGCATCATACCCATATAATTCTCTGAACGAGGTCATACCTATGGATATGTGGAAGGTATTTTTGTAACAGTGCTATCCAATATGTAACCACCTTACCCACGCTCTTTGTTGTCCACTCACATAGTTCCTCAAATATCCCTCTACCCACTTGTTGACTATCTCTGTCTTCCCATCCATTTGGGGGTGGTAACTAGTGTTGGGTGTCAACTCTCTCCCCACCAATCCGAATACCTCTTGCCAAAAAGTACTGATGAACCGACTGTCTCTATCGCTGAATATACTCTGTGGAAACCTGTGAAGTCTGAAAACCTCTTTGAAGGCTAGCTCGGCCACCTACACTGCTTTATAGTCGGTAGGAATCGTGAATAAATGTGCAAACTTTTTCAATCTATCGACCACTACATAAATACAATCCTTACCTTGAGCCTTGGGTAGGCCTGTAATGAACTCCATGGATATACTTTCCCATTTCTACTCTGGAATGGGAAGTGGCTGAAGTAACCCCGCTGGAAGTGTCTGCTCTGACTTGTTCTGTTGACAAGTCACACACTCACCAATATGTCTCATCACATCCTTCTTGAGACCATTCCAAGAGAATCTCTCCCTGGCCTGCCTGTAAGTTTTGAAGAACCCCTGATGGCCTGCTAATGGAGAGTCGTGTACTACTGCCAAAATATTCTTTTTGAGACCCGATTCGGGCACTAGGTAGACTCGATCTTTATAGAATATGACTTCGTCTATGAATATATACATGTCATCTTATACCTTCCCATTCAATAAATCACAAGTGAGCTTATCCTTGGAATATTCCACTAACAAGTGGGATTTCCAATCGGTTGAAATCTCCATCAAGGAACAAGCCGTTGGTCTCCTAGATAGTGTGTATGCCACAATTTTTTTCTTCTCCTTGACATACTCTATGTCAAAATCAAAGGCCTGGACCTTAGTCACCCACTTCTACTAATGCTCGTTGAGATCCTTCTTCTCAAGGAAATACTTCAAATTATTATGGTTTGTCTTGACCAAAAATTTGACACCCACCAAGTACTGCCTGAATTTGGTCAAAGCATGCATGATTGCAAACATCTCCTTGTCATAGATCGAATACAACCTCTCGGGTTGGCTGAGCTTCCTGCTCTCAAATACAATGGGGTGTCCCCCCTACATCAACACAACTCTGATCCCCTCTCCTGATGCATCACACTCCAAAACATATGGTAGCGTGAAATTGGGAAATGCTAGTACTGGGCACGTGCCCATGACTTCCTTCATATGCTCAAATGCCTATGCAACTCGTCTATCTAGATGAAGGCTCCATGTCTAGTGAGGTTGGTGAGTGGTACCCCCAACTGTGGAAAACCATTCACGAACCTCTTGTAATATATGCATAACCCAAAGAAACTCCTCAACTCTGTCACATTCTTGGGTGTTGGCCAATCCAGAATGGCCTTGGTCCTTCTCCTGGTGCATATGTACCCCCTGTGCACTAATAATGTGGCCCAAGTATAATAGTTTTGTCATGCTAAACTCACACTTTGAGTCCTTGGCATATAGTGATTGTGACTCCATAATGTTGTCTGCCTCATCCAAATGCTTCACATGCTCCTCCCATGTCCTACTATATATCAAAATGTCATCGAAGAACACCAATACCAATTTCCTCAAGTGATCTCGAAATATATGGTTCATGCAAGAATGAAATGTGGTGGGTGCATTGGTTAGCCCAAATGGAATAACCAGGAACTCAAAGTGTCCATAGTGGCATTTGAATGTCGTCTTCTCTATATCCTTCTCTTGAATGTTGATCTGGTGATACCCCGAGTGTAAGTCAATCTTAGAGAAGCAATTTGTTCCATACAACTCATCCATCAACTCATCAATGCATGGGATAGGATACCAATTTTTTATGGTATTCTTTCTTAAAGCATGGTAATCTATACATATTCTCATGGTACCATCCTTCTTCAGGACTAAGACAACTGAAGGGGAAAATGGGCTACTATTGGGTCTAATGTGTCCCATCGCTAGAAATTCCTTGATTTATTTTTCTATATCATCCTTGAACCTTCTAAGATAAAGATAGGGTGTTGTAATCATGGGTTTTGCACCATTTTCCATCTCGATGTTGTGCTCAAACCCTCTGTTTGGGGGTCTCCCTGAAAGAATCGAACTAAAAACCCACTAATGCTGACTCAACAAGGTCTTGATCTCTTTTTGATACTGTTGTTGGATGCATGAATCCCTCTATGTGGTGATTACGCACTTTGTTTCATATGCTACCTCCCTGTCCTTAAATATCTTCTCCATCCTCTTCGAAAACATTGTCCTGGGTGCCCCTGTGGACATGGAAAGCAAGTACAAAGAAAGAGGCACTCAATATAGAGTTTCATTTGACACAGTGGCTTGAATGGATGTTACAGAATCGTCTACCTCATATGTTTTTTCTCTCAAAATACCACTCCTTAGATGTTCTACTCAATTATGGAACAAGTGTCATACAAAATAATGGAACCCTTTCTCTTCCTAGTGGCTTGATATTTAACATAGCTTAATAATTGACTAGGGTTAGGGTTTTGACATCCTCAACCCTCAATTAGTGACTATGTTTTGAACTTCTAGAATCTTCTTGAAAGTACACACGTGGCTATCCCCATATGTGTGAGTATGGGGGATAACATGGCATCCACTTGTACCATGGTGGTTAACAAGGTAGGTCATCTTGTAGGAGGCACAACTTTTGCATATGTGTTCTGATTGAGGCATTTTATGCACCATTGGAAAGTTCTTGGAGTGTATAACATAATCGAGGGTGTGGGTACAAGTTCCAAACACTGTAACCCAAAACAATTCCATTTAATGCCTCAAAATATCTCCGTAAGGTTCCATACCCAAATTTTCCAAACTAGGACCTACCACTAAAATGGCCCTACAAGATGATTCTTCCAATTTTTTCCATCTAAAAAAGTACTAAGATAGTTGAATTTTTTTATGATAATCCAATATGGATCATACATTTCCATTTAGGGAGGATTTTGGTCCCCAAAATATTTACTAAATGAGGTGAGGAAATTTTTCCTTTACCTTCTCCCTCAAGTACCATTTTTCTTTGTCTAGAAGTTGTCCTTTCAACCCAACCTGCCAAAGTTCATGTTGCCCCTGTCTTGTAGTTCTGGACATCTTCTACAAAAATATGTCTTCTTCCAACTTTTCTTGAGCTCCAGTGTAAGTCCTTTATGGTAGGTAGGACCTTCTCCACCTCATGATCCAACATGGAAGGCTCATAGGGTTTAAAATTATCCACATTCACTACTGAGTAAATGTGCATGTATGGGCGTAGACTAAGTCTATAGGCGTTATATCCCACCCTCTCTAATACCTCAAAAGGGACATACCATAGAGTCTTGATATTCTTACTAGAACCCTGTAGTATTTCCTTGTTCAATTGTAACCAAACTATGTCTCCCATTTTAAAGGACTTTTCAGTTCTATGTTGATCATGTCTAGCATTATACGTCTCCTGTAGTTGCAAATGGATCTATCTAATATTTTCAACAAATTTCTATTCTGATGTCTTTCCTCACTCCTCTTTGTTTTCCATATACAACATCCAAGGGATAAGGAAGTAAATACCCAAAGCAAGTTTCAAATGGGGGATTACCATTAGAAGTGTTGAATGCTCTATTATAAGAGTGTTGAATATAGATCATATTTTCATCCTAGGTATTTAAATGCTTCTGATTGTAACCCCTCAAATGTTGAATACTTATGTCTTCTCATATATCTATGAATGGGATGCTGTATATCTCTTCAAATTTGTGTCCATCTTCTCCCAAAGTGTAGTCCAAAAGGAACTAAGAAATCTAGTATCTTTATATGATATTATGCTCCTTATTATCCCAAAGTGCACCCAGACCTATTCAAAGAACTTGTTTGTTGTATCTTATCATTTGATGGTCTTTTTACAAGGCATAAGAATGCAAATCTTGTTGAACCTATCAATTACCACAAAAATATTGTCATGTCCCTTCCGAGTTGTTAGTAAACCACCCATAAAATTCATGGAAATTCTTTCTCAAGGTCAAGTGGGTGCAAGTAAGGGATGATATAGAACTTTCTTTCTATTACTAGGCTTGTTGGTACATCAAAATATGCATCCTATGATATATTGTGCTACATATTCTTGCAATCTAGGCCAATACATGTACCTTTCTAAGTTAGAAACTGTCTTTCCAACACCAAAATGTCTTGCAACCTTGGAGGTGTGAGACTCTCTGATAAGATGCAATCCTCACCTTTAGGAACATAGAGCTTGTCTATATTGTAGAGTAACCTATTCTAGATATGATAGTCAGCCTTACTATCACATTCTTGTACATTAATTTGGCCCTATAGCTATTGAAACACCTCCTTAAAGTCCTCATCTTATGTGCATGCCTCTTTGTATGCATCATGGGTAAAAGGCTCCATGTGTATAAGAGTTCCCAAATGACATGACCAACCATTCATACAAACCTTGAATTGTATTGAAGGCGGTATTCCATGTGTATTCTCATTTGACACGTACTTAGTGGTATCCTGATTTGAGATCCAACTTGGTGAAGTAATTTTCATGTTGCAACTAGTCTAACAAATCATCTATCCTGGGAAGAGGATACTAATTCTTAAGTGTGATATTGTTCAAAGCAATGTAGTCGATACACATTCTCCAAGTCCCATCCTTCCTTGGTACTATGATAATAGGAAAACCACAAGATCAGGAGCTTGGTCGAATTAATACCTTCTCGAGTAGTTGTTGCAATTATTTCTTCACTTCATCTACTTTCAGAATGGGTTGTCTATACATCCCAATATTTGGTATTGGGGAGTCAAGCAAAATTTGTATCTTTTGCTCCACTTCCCTCTTAGGTGGAATCCATTTAGGCTACTAGAACACTCCTCCAACTATTTTTTCTAATTTTTAGTACATCCCTCTAGAGATGCATTTACTCCTACCAATTCATCACATGGGTAATTATCTCATAAGAAAAACATATGGTTTGACTTGGCTGGCACTTACCAATGAGATATTTGATTTACCTTTATGTGCATTGATGATGAAATACTTCCCATCCTTTATCAGGAAATATTGGTTTGATATTTGCATGAAGATTGTATCCCTCACGTAAATTTAGGTGATTCCAAACACTACACCACACATGTCAAGGGGTACTACATATAACTCCATTTCATCAATAAATTCTACACCTACAACAAATTTAATCTTACATTGTTTTGTGAATTTGATTTTTTCATCCTTTTTTACCCACCCTAGTGGATATGGGGAAGAATGATCATGAACCTCCAACCCAAGCTTGTTGACCAAATCAACTACTATGATATTGGGATGTGAGCCAAAATGGAATAGAGAATCTACCTTGGTCTTTAACTTGGATATTGATATAGAAGAGTTTTTTCATCTCCTTCTCTTCCTTGTGATGAAGGATACTCAAATTCACCTCCTTCTCTACTAAAGTGCAGGAAATATTCCCATACACATCTGAGCTACTCTATACGTGATTTCTTGACTATGTGGATAGAAGGTTCTTCTTCTTGGCGTCCTTCTTACATTTCTTAGCTTTAAACTATGGATGTAGTTTCCAACACTTTTCCTCAATATGACCATTGATATTGCAATGGTTACAGTGATTAATTGGATCTTTGCACTAATGTACAATGGCTACCATATTCTTGTCTTTCCCTTTCCACTTATTCTTCCCCTCCTTGTAATCATCTTAGTGCTCTTTCTACTTTGAACCACTTGGTTGTCCTTTTTTGTGGCCTATATTTTCTAGATATTATTATTACACATAGGAATCATCAATTGTATTAGGCTTGAATAACATCACTTTATTTTTCAAATGACTATGTATACTCCCTAGATACTTGAGGAGTACATCTGGGTTCTTGGGAGAGATACCCAACATGATAGCCATATTTTTTAATTTCATGGTGTACTCATGCACACTTTTCCCTTACCTTTTCCTAAATTAATGCCAATGGATCCATTGGTCCTCTACATAACTAATAAGGTATAATTGAGACTTGATGAGGGTTTTGAAATACTCCCACTTAGTTACTAGTATATTACCCTCCAACCTAAGTGTCTCTATGTGTATTTTCCACCAGGTTAATGCATGGCCCTCTAATTTCATTCAGGAAAACAAAATATTCAAGTCCTTATCTATATTCTAAACATTGAAATAGAACTCTAATTGTTGCAACCAATTATTCAAAATTAATGCATTGATGTCACCTTGGTATGAGTTGATATCCACTTTCGCTTGTATTTTAAATAAATAATATGAAGGGATAATGGAACTGGAACTTGGCTACTCTTTCTCCATCTCTTTCCTTGAATCCCTTTATGGGTGTTCATTTTCTCTCAGTTTCCCCTCTGATCTAATATATGAGTTAGATCCTCCAACCTCCCCGAATGGTCTGATATTGCTTGCTAGAGATTCCATGAGGAGAGTTATATGTGAGATATGTAACCGAATTTCTATTACATCCTCACAAATCTATCTTCTATTGGATCTCAAGGGTTTTTATGAACAAACTCATCCACCATGGCTAGGGTTCTACAACTTTCTTATTAAGAAAATTCCTAGATCCCGTAACATTCCACAAATACCCCCAAAGAAAATGTCTCTGATACTGATATAATCTGTAAAATTTCATGGATATTCCATTGGAATAGCTAATCACAACACATCTTATAATATTTTGATATCTTAGGATATGTAGACTAATTTTCCTTGGATCCTAGATTAATTAATTACTAGCTTTGCTTGAATTTATGAAAACAACTAAATACAAAAATGAAAGAATAAGAAAAAAATGCACACACCATCCACACAATTTAATAGAATATGTACCCTGGGAAACCCAATATGAGAGAAAAACCAACTATAAGGTGAGGCCTATGCTCTGCTCTCTTTTCTTCAGTTATAAAAAGTAAGTACAAAGAAAAATGCACTCACTATGGAGTTTCCTTTGACATTGTAGCCTCAATAACTACTACAAAATCCCCTACCCCCTTTGTTATGCTCTTAAAATACCACTCCTTGGATGCTCTACTCAACTATGGAACAAGTACCATACAAAATAATGGAACCCTTTCTCTTCCTAGGCAACCCAATATTTAACATAACTTGATATCCATCTAGGGTTATGGTTTTGACTTCCTCAACCCTAAATTAGTGATCAGGTTTGGACCTTATATAATCTTCATGAAATTCCACATGTGGATAGCCCCATATGTGTGAGTAATGGGGGTTGACATGGCATCCACACACACCATGGTGGTCAACAAGGTAGGTCAACTTGCAGGAGGCATAACTTTTGCATACGAGCTTCGATTGAGTCATTTTATGTATTGTTGGAAAGGTCTCAGAGTGTAAAACATCATGAAGGGTGTGGGTGAACTTTTCAAACACTACAACACCAAACAAATGTCGTTTAGAGCCTAAAAATGGCTCTGAAAGGTTCCAGACCCCCATTTTCCAAACTGGGACCTACCACTAAAATGGCCCTACAAGTTGATTCCTCCAATGTTTTCCACCCAAAAAGTATCAATATAGATGAAAAATTGTATGATGATACAATATGGATCAACTAGTAAATTCTCTGCATGTCAAACAAGCAGTTCTCCAAATTGGCATATAACTTGTGTTACTGCATAGTGCTTATGATTTGTTGAATGTGTTGCAAATGTTCTACCCAAGTTTTTCTAAAGATGAGAATGTCATCTGAATATACAACCAAAAAATATATTTTGAATAACCGCAATATGCCATTCATCATCCTCATGATTGTTGTTATATCATTAGTCAAGACAAAATGCATGACAAACCACTTAAAAAGGCATTCTTTAGACTTGAAGGAATTTTTCCATACATCAGTTTGCTCAATCGGGACCTAGTGGTAGCCCAACTTCAAATCAATATTACTAAAGAACTTGGCACCCTTAATATGATCAAGAAGATAGTCAATCCATGGGATCGAATATCAATTCTTAACAATGATTTTGTTTATGGATCTATAATCAGTTCTCTGCATGCCAAATGAACATTTCTCGAAATTGGCATATAACGTGTGTTATTATAGAGTGTTTATGATTTTTTGAATGTGCTGGAATTTGTTTTCCCAAGTTTTTCTAAAGATGAGGATGTCATCCAAATATATGATTACAAAATAGTTTGCAAGCAACTACAAGATGTCATCCATCATCAACATGATTTTTTTTGGAGAATTAGTCAAGACAAAGGCATGACCAACCACTTAAAAATTCTTTCTTTAGACTTAAAGGTGGTTTTCCATAGATCAGTTTGTTCAATCATGACATAGTGGTAGCCTGAATTCAAATAAAAATTAGTAAATAACTTGGCACCTTCAAGTTGATTAAGAAGCTCATCAATCCAGGGGATTGAGTATCAGATTTTAATAGTGATTTTTTTACGCATCTATAATCAATACAAATTCACCATGTCTTGTCCTTATACACCAATACAATTGGGTTCCCACAAGGTGAGGAGCTCAGTCGAATGTGGCCCTTTTGGATGAGCTCATGAATTTGATGTTTTATTTATTCATTGTCTAGAAGAGAGCATCTATATATTGGTCCATTAGGTAAGGTATCACCATGTATCAATTAAATTTAATGTTTCACCCGGAAGTGAAAACACACCCTCGTAGGTGAGGCAAATATATCTATGTATTCCTCCACAATATTTTTCACCTACTTTTGTTGTGCATAGAGGCCCCATGCTATGGAGGTGGTGGTCGTAGTGACCTTATATTCATCTTCAAACCAAACCAAGAAGAGGAAAAATTTTATAGTCTAAGAGACTACCTTTTGACATTGCTTTGTTGAGATCAAGGAAACTGCAGTAGTCAGGACTACCTATGGTACCTTGTAGAGTTGACCTCCCAAAGTAACAATGAAACTATGAGGATTGGAATCATAAAAAACATAGTGTTTTCACATATAGGATTGTCCTAAAACAACATCACAAACTTTAAGTGCGGAAACATCAAACAATTCCTCATCTTTGAAGGGCTTGATGCCATAGGATAGAAGAAATTGTTAGATGACATGGATGTCTCATCCCTAGATCAACCAACTGATGGTGTATGGTTGGGGGTGTGGAATTATTTAAAAATTCAATCTCTTGATGACATCGGTTGAGATCAACTTCTTTTGGCTATTGCTGTCAACAATGAAATGCAGTGGAGTCCTCTTCATCCACATCTGTGAATAGAAGAGGCACGCTCCCTCCTCGAGCTCCTATAACTCTTCTAGTTGGATATTTTCAGTTGCAATGGTATGACATGTTTCTACGTCAATGATCCACTTTCTCTTATTCTTCTCTAAATCATAGTCTGAGCCAAAGTCCAATTTTTTTTCTTTAATCTCAACCAACAATGATTGTTTCAGATGACATTCATCGATGTTGTGCTAAGGGATTTTGTGGAACTCAAACCACTTTCCAACATCCTTCTTCAACTTCTTGTTACCCTTCTTCATCTAAAAATTGTATTGTTTGTATTTAAGTTGGATATCCTTATTCTTTCCTTTGTTTTATGAGTTTGAGCCACCTTTACCATGCTTCTGTTGTAACAGATTTGCAAAACCAAACTTTCACTTATTCCTCTACTTAAATTTATGCTCAATTTTGATAGAATTGTTGGACCTCATAAATAACACATTTTACGATGTCATTTAGTCATTTTCCATTCATTTTACCCCTTCATCATCATTCACTTTATCAGTCATGTTTCTACATTTGACTATTTCTACCTTATACGAGCTTCACATGGCATACTTACACTGAAGTGGTTGACTTCCCATGTTTTGATGATTACTCGGGGAAGATATTGTTATTTCGTAACTTACTTGTGAAATTTTGTAGTTGTTGGCAATTCTGCAGTTGATTGGAATTTATGATAGTCAAACTTTCCATGTCATTTACGAAAAGATGAAGATGAATATCGAAAATCTAAAATATGTTTTTTTTGTGCAAAATAGGGTCATTTAGGTGACTCCGAAGGAAAATCTGTGAAATGTGAAAAACAAGGGGCATATGGTTGAGATTTCCAAAACTGGTCTAATTATCCTCCAATTCTGTAGCTAATTGATTTGACCAAGTGGCAACCCATACCCACGAATTTGGGCACAGGGATATCGTGGGATATGTTTTTATTATCTTATTCAAACTATCTTAGATCAAATCCAAGATTTGGTGGAGGAGATCCACATGTTTAGGATCTAGGATTTGTTGGTGATGAGATTCATTTGTTTAGGATCTGATCTCATCTTATTGTAACTCATCTTGCTATATGTATAAATATGAGAGGATATCATTCATCTTGGGGAGTTCATGAGTGCATAGTTCAATAGTTAAAGAATTATAGAGTTGAAGAAGAGGAAGTGAATGATCATTATAATTATTTTGATGTTGGAATAAAGAGTTTTTGTTGAAAATCAAAATTTCTCTACTGTAGTCCTTCTTGGAAGTATATTCCAAGAGAGGCATGGCCCCCCCTCTCTGGTATACACTGATAAATTAGTTTTCTTTATGTTGTGTGATGTTATTGTAGTAGTTGTTCATTCCATTTCCTGCTCATTTTTTGATGCTCTTTCATTTATGCAAGTGTGGGTTTCCCTACAGATTTAGGCATTGAAGACTAAGTTTTATAAGAGATCACAAAACCAATTGATTCTCTTGTTATCAATCAAAGGAATTTGGTTAATGATTGAAACATAAGTCCATTGACCTCAATTGAACTCAGTAGAATTTCATTTCTGTAGTGTTTATTTTCAGTTTGATCAAGCTACAAGAATTAGTCAAGCTATGAAGTAGCTAACTTATCATTGTAATAGAGCACTTGTATCCTTGACTCTGATTCTTGGAAGTTCCTTGTCAAGCAAAGAATTTTGATTAAGCTTGCTTAGTTTAGATTTAGTTTCCTACTCATGCATATATTTTTTTGGAATCTCACAAGTCTACGGACATTGGATTGATGAATTTAATGTAATGAAATTTTGGCAATAGAATTGCTTGACATTTTTGGCACCATTTTCAGGGAGATGCTAAAGGGAATAGGAATTGGTAATTTGGTTTTCAGTTCTTTCCTTTAAGTTTGATGAATGGAAAGAGGAAGCTACTCATTTCAACAAATGGCTTTGTGACAATAGGGTCTTAGTAGCATGATATGTCCAAGTACATGCTTTGCTTTGAAAAATTTCTTTGTGTAGAAGTTTTAGTTTTTGGTTCAAAAGACCCCCCATAAACTAATCCATGTGCAAGACAGGGATTACCAGAGCCAACAAGAAGAATCCAATAAAGCTCAAGAATTGTTGAGTGAAAGAGGATGTTGCTTCAAGAATTTTCTCAGATCTTAGTGGAAATTGAAGATAGCGCCGCATCTCAGGGAGAGATAGAGAAGCCAAAGTTCCATGAACCATATTTACAACAACCATATATAGAAGTCTTATTTGGTTATCCTTGTCAATATGCAGAGGAGACCAAAGAGCCATGGAGAACATTTGATGAAGAGAAGGCGTTGGAACCTGAGATTGAAGAGTTTCTTGCAAGTTTTTACCTAGATCCTTTATGAAAGATCCAAATGTTTGAAGATCTGTAGGGTATGGAAAAGGAGGGCATGCAAGTTAATAAAAATGAAAAATAAATCATAAGGATGAGTGGCTACATTAAAGAATGGTTTCAGACCATCATCAAGCCAAATAATTCCTCCTTTTTCAACACTTCTTGTTACTAAATCAAATAGACTGGTTGGTTCCTCACATCCAAGTAGATATTAAGGTACATATTCCATACTTGGATATGAATTTATTCTTGATCTTGCTACGCACATGGTTCCATTGGAAGTACTCTTATATTTGAGAAGAGGCTCTCATTTTTCTCAAGTAAGGTAGGGTAGTGTAGAAATAAATGGATAACAATAATAAGAAGGAGTTGTTGTTAGAACATCAATTATGGTAGCAGCCTAGATATCCTTCATCATCTTCTTCATTGTTCCAAGTAGTACTATAACAAATCTTGTCAGTTCTTTGCTAAATTTGAAGGACATGGCAAGCTCATCCTTTCCATCAACGCATAAAACAATGCAAATGGAAAATTTCCTTCAAAGAGTGGACCTCCAAGAGAAAATAGCAAGGATGCTTGTATTCCAATCTCTAAGGAATAATTAAAAGGATTGAATTTTGATGTGAAATATACATAAATAAAAATGAAGAAACTGGATATTAGTAAATCTCCAGAATAGATTTGAAGATTTGAAGAATTGAAGAATTGAAGATAAATTCTCCGATGAAGAAGAAAGTTCTCCAATTAAAGACATGAAGAAAGCTTACTAAATCTCTGATAAAGTATTTGAAGACAATCTCCATAAAGGTAGCTCTGCAAGAAGTCAAATCCGGAAAAACAAGATCAACCTAGAAGTGGAAGACCTACACAAAGAAGTGTCCACGAGTAACAAAAGGGAAACTCAAAGTCTGCAAGAAAATTTCTTTTTAATTATTTTTTTAATTTTTTCAAAATACAAGAAAGGCTACTTCAATACTAGTTATGATACAACTTTGTTTTTAAAAAATGATTAATGTCTACAAGGATTGGTAGTTTGTCTTCAAAGAATTGTAAATATTGATTTTTGAAAAAGGTTTCTAAAGAAGATTGGGAAAGAGCCTGGAGACTTTGGGGGGATAAAGACTCGGATAATGATTTTGATGATAATTTTATGTTCAGAATGGATGCACATTTGGTGCGGATGTTAAAGAAACAAATAATGCAGGTGACAGTGATACTGCCAAACACAACTAAAACACTTTACGTTGAAAGTCCTCTCCCTTCTGGATCACTTTTTGCAAAGAAATTCAAGCAAACTCCTCATTTTGATCGTTTATTCATATTTTGTTGTAAACTTTTGATTTATCTTTGATCGAAGGAAATGAAAATTTTGTTGACCATATTGGTGTTATCATACAGTAGGAAATTTTTAAAGCAAAAAAGTATCTGAAAGATACAGTCCTTGTATAAAAATTTGACAAATTGTGAAGCAAGAAATGCAGAGAGAAAGAATAAAACATAAAACAATATATTAGAATATATGAAGAAGAGTACAAAATGAGTACATGAAGAAGATGATGAAGAATTTAGTATGCAAAGGGAAATAGCTGAGCTAAATAGGCTCAAGAGAATCAAGAATAGAAAGTACAGCTGGCCAGGACAGCTGGCAGTGTACAGTCAGCCTGTTGAGGTTACATTATATTTAACACTCCCTCTTAAACTCAATAGTTACAATTATCAGCACTGATTATGCCTAAGTGTTGTCTCTGAAAATCAAAAACCGATTTTCCCAGTGGCTTTGTAAAGATATCAGCAAGCTGATCTCGAGAACCACAAAATTGTAGTACAATATCACCATTATTGACTAGCTCGCGTATGAAATGAAAACGAGTGTCAATGTGTTTTCTTTTCTTATGAAACACATGATTTTTGGATAGAGTAATTGATGAAGTACTGTCACAGAAAATAGGAGTTGGATCCTTTTCTATATGTGACATATCTTTCAATATTCTTCTCAGCCACACATCTTGACAGGAAGCTGAGGTAGCAGTGACATACTCTGCCTCTGCAGAAGATATTGAAACAATTGGTTGCTTTTTTGATGCCCATGAGATTAGGTTTGTGCCCAGTTGAAAAAAATGTCTAGATGTGCTTTTCCTGTCATCTAGGCTGCCTGCAAAATCATTGTCTGTGTAACCAAAAAGTTGATTACTATCAGATTTAGTGTACCATAAGCCAAAATTGAGAGTTCCTGCAACATATCTCAGAATTCGTTTCACCATTTTCCAATGAGAATCTTTGGGGGATTCCATGAATCTGGAAACAAGGTTGGCTGCATACATAATGTCAGGCCTAGTTGCTGTAAGATA
>ML779662.1:350664-386122 GCA_009831015.1 Picea engelmannii
TGATCTGGTTCAAGATGCCCATGACTTTAGTCATGAACTGATTCACATTTTCGGACTCTGTCATCCTTAGAGTCTCGAATTGCATTCTCAAGGTCTGCAGTTTAATTGTTTTGACCCTGTCATTTCCTTGGTAGGAATATTTAAGGATGTCCCAGGCCTGTTTTGAAGTACCAGCGCCTGTGATTTTTGAAAAAATCGAGTCATCCATAGAATTTTGAATCCAAAATTTATCTTTATTTTCTCTGTTTCTCTGTATTGCTTGAGAAATTTTCTGCTGATTAGTCATGGCGGACAGGTCTGCTGGATCTGGTTCCACATATCCATGATCCACTGGATCCCAACACTCTTGTGCTTGGAAGAAGGATGTCATCCGAAGAGACCAAAACTCATAGTTCTTTCCAAGAAGAATCGGACCCTGTGTTGGTCCTAAATTGCTAGACATTGCCATCTTTTAAGGAATTCAACAAAATAGAAGAAAAAATCTTACTTACCTGTCTCCTGCGTGTAATTTGCAGTGGTTTCAGAACTCCATTAGATGAGACTTTTGAACTCTTCAACTTTCGATTGCCGAAACGCCGATTGTCTATGAGAGCTTATCGACCTTGAATTGGCCCTTAGTTTCCAATCAATGTGACCACACGCCGAAAGGTTAAAGCGCTACGGGCTTTTCCAGTTCTTTGTCCTCTTGAATCCCCGATCTTCGATTTATCGATTTCCCGATATGGCTTTTCTCACCTTAGCCCCTCCTGGATTTTCCCTAGTCCATGTGACCAGTTCTCACAAGACCACAGTCATACCTCTTTTCTTTCGGGAAATTTCCTGAATGCTTTGATCTCCTCCACACGTCCTCCTATGATGGACATTCCTGATCACTTCTCTCAATTTCGAGACTTCAAATTCTTCGGACGTCTCGTCTTTAGGATTCGCGATTTTCCGAATTCCGTAATGTTGATGGAATCTCCTATCGGGATTTTTTTCGAAGGCCTCGATCTCTGCCACGCGTCCCAACAGATGGACGTCTCAATTTTGCTTCGAGGGTTTCACCGTGGAGATTCCCGATCCCTCATTTTGAAAAGATGATGTCAGCTGGGCCCCATAACAAAGTTTTCCTCCTTTCGGGATTTCGGACTTCGCAATTCCGAACTGCTCGTGCTTCTTGTCCTCAGGATTCGCGAAATGCCAAATCCCGATATGTCGATGGCCCTTTCCTTTTAGGACTTTCCCCGAAGGTCTAGATTGTTGCCACATGTCCCCTCAAGATGGACGGTCTTGGTCGTTTCGTGATTTCGCAACTTGCGACACCCGATGACAGAAATCCTCTGTCAACTTGAAACAACGGTCGTCGATATGCCGACGGTTTCTTCGATGTTCTCCATGTGTCCGAACAAATGAACGACCGTGATCTTTTCAAGATTCCGCGATTTGCGATGTCGGGATTTCATGTATTGGGGTTTTGGAGAGCAGTCTCCTTCACTCGTCCAACTCCTGATCCCCGATTTTGCGATGGGATAAGATCGACGGCTCACGATCTTTCACGATCCAACAGTCCAGAATAGCTCGTGATCTCGCGATTCATGAATTCTCACGACAGTGTTCTGACCTTTACACCTTGCGAGTCAGTGAAATGCCGAGATCTCACCACGTGTTTCTTGATGGATGGTCCAAATGATTTCAGGATTTCATGATTTCAGAAGTTGAAATTTCTCCTGTGCGGTTCAGAGGACTAAACCTCGTGCACCTTCTCGCTGATCCAACTGTTGTCGGTCCTTTGCGCAATATCTGACGGATAAAATTCTTTCATCTTTTCCACGCTCTCTTCATCCCTTCTGAACTGGTTTCCCTCTCTGGGTCCGTTCGTAGGATGAATCTTACGACCTCAATGGCTGTTCTTTTCACATGAGATATGTTCTTTGCTCCCGTGGAAGAACGATTCATGAATCTTTCAAAGATTTGAAAGAAATACACGGATTCTTTAAAGCTTGGCGTTGTCTGCTGCAGTCTTTAACAGATTTGAGCGATTTCCAAAATGCTTTAAACGACGCTTCCTTCTGCAGCAATCTTTCACAAATTTGAACGAATTCCGTGAAATCTTCAATGTTTCTGCCTTTTGAAGCTCTTCTTCATGAATTCTTTGATGATTCTTGAAAATTACAAGAATCTTTAAAGTTTCTTCTTCTGCACTCTCTTCTTCCTGGATCTTTCGATCATTGTACACTCTGCTTTGACGCGTGATCTTCTTACGCTGATCTTTTGAGCGTATGATGATCTTCTTCCTCGTGGAATTTTCCTGCGAGGATCTTTCGAGAGTATGACAGACAACTCTCCAAGCCTTATGAAAAGTCTGTGTCAAAATGCTCTCAAGGTCCGTGAAGCTCTGTTCTATTTGAGGATCCTGTTGCTCTCCAGCCTGTGTGAAGAGGATTACTACTGTAGCTCTGATACCATGACAAATTGTGAAGCAAGAAATGTAGAGAGAAAGAATAGAATAGAAAACAATATATTAGAATATATGAAGAAGAGTACAAAACAAGTACATGAAGAAGATGATGAAGAAGTTAGTATGTAAAGGGAAATAGCTGAGCTAAATAGGCGTAAGAGAATCAAGAATAGAAAGTACAGCTGGCCAGGACAGCTGGCAATGTACAGTCAGCCTATTGAGGTTACATTATATTTAAGAAAATTGTTCTTTCTAGCTTTTGAAGGATATACATGGCAATTCAAATCAGTTCATGAAACTCATGTAAACCAGAAGAGGAAGATTTTCGTGGCGAATTGCGCAAAAAAGAGAGAAAATGTTGCAAATCCTCCACATGGGGTTTTTGGAGGACGAGCCCATTTGGGTTCTCATTGAGCGTTTTTCCAAAATTTTGAGCGATATGGGAGATATGGTCGATTCTTTCCACTGATATTTCCTAGGAATTTCGTTGTCAAATTGAAGTTGTTTTGCAATGTCAGTTTCATACAATTGAAGAATAAATTTGAAAATCTACCTCATGGGTTTTGTGGGGAACATGCCAATTCAATTTCCATATGGTCAATTTCCTCCGTTTATGCAGGCTATAAGAGATACATGATATTTTCCAAACTGATATTTCCCAAAATTATAGTGCGGATATGTGCTATGTTTTGTCATCATTTTGGTAGTGTGTCAACAAAGGATTTTTCTTTATCAACTACGTCAGATCATTTATCAACAACAGAACTAGCATGTGTCTTCAATCATCTGGAAATATACATTAGAATTCTACATCCATTTTTGTTCAGAGATATTTAAAATCTACAAGAAGAGTAAGTTCAAAGGTCAATCCTCCAGGTTAAAAGTTGTTTGCAATAAGAATCATAGCAAGGCATGAGCCTACTGGAGTTGAAATTTTTGAAGCTTATTTGACGTATAATAAGCAATTTGAGAAAGCTAGATGGATTCCCTTTGAGGCTACAACAAAAAAGTAACCAAAGAATTGCTTCAAAATGTAGTCAATCTTGATTCATGTGCTAATATTCATGAACTTGTGCCTCTTCATGACTTGTAGAATACAAATACTACAGTGTGGTCGAATTGCAATACAAGTGATCCCAACATCAATTTTCAGTTTGACATTTTTGGAAATGCTATCACCAATGGGAGCATCTCTTCAAAATATATGGAAAAGTACTTCTACTGCTTATGGTGGGGCTTAAGGAATCTAAGTTCCTTGGAACAAAATTTAATGACAAGCACTTGCATTGGATATAATTTGTTTGCTATTCTCATTGCAAATATTGGTTTGGTATTATTTGCACATCTGATTTGGAACATGCATATCTATTTGCAATCGATAACAATCATTCTTGAAGAGTGAAGAGTCAATGGAAATGGATGCATTTGCACCGAGGGCAGAAGATTTAAAGTTTGTTGTAAATCGGTTCAAACATTTGCACAACAAGAAGATTCAACATTCTCACCAATGGAGGACATAGTCATCTTGTCTAAGTCTAGGGGACATAATCCAAGTCTAAGGGCCACATTTTTTTCCTTTGAATTTGATGAAAATACAAGGAGAGGGACTTAAAGGCACAAGGTTGTCGATTCTAATTGTTCAACTGATCAAAGTTGTATACAAAAGTTATCAAGAATTTTGTGCCTCTTGAGGTTAAAGAAGAAATTTTACTGTTGATTTATGATAACCTTGTGCACCGGAGTTTTGAGGACCAGTATCCAAATCAAGGAATACCTATCACATTTATGTTATCGATACTGATAGGTGAACTTGGACAAAAGATATGCAAACCATATCCATACACATTCATGAAGCATACTCATCCATACTTCATGTTGCATGAGGACATACGATGATTTGAGTGTGGGGGGAGGGGTGGAGATGTCATTTCCATTCAACATTCAAGTCACAGAACATAAGAATTTTCTTTGACTAAAAAAATCAAGTGATTTTGCAGCTACAAAAAGTGTTGTTACAACTAGATTTCTTTCTTAGAAACACATTTTGTACAAATATTGCAAGCAAATGAGGCATAATTAAAAATTTTCAAGACATGAGTTTTTTTGTAGAAACCAAAAAAATAGAGTAACACATGAATGAGATTCTCAGAAAATGCATTTACATGTATTTGAATGTATGATTTTGAAACAAATTTTAATATAATTTGTAGGTTTCTATAGTAATCTATTTTAGAGGGCAGCTTTTGCATGTCATTTATAAATAATTGAAGTTGAACCAAGAAATTCCAAGACATGGGTTTTTTGCCCCATATAGCAAATTGAGCAATGCGGGAATATAATTCTCTGAAAATGTATGAAAATGGATGCACAGACAGGTTTTCAAACTGATTTTATAAAAATTGTCAAATCTTTTGTAAACGCTACAACCAACTTTCTATAGTTGATTTGTAGTTTTTTATTGTTGCACGCATCCCAATACTAAATTTCGACTTGGAGATGATTGAAAGTCAGTATAAGATGCTTATCCACCTATCAGCCATGATTTTTGACATTTTTCAAATTTTCATCTTTCTGTAGCTAATTTGTAGTTTTTAATGGTTTCACACATTCCAAGAATAGATCTCAACATGGAGATAATTTTAAATCAGCATGAGATTCTCCTATTGGCATCGATTTTCAACTTTTTTCATTTTTTCAATTTTTCAAGCATTTATGTAGCAACAAGTTTAGTAAGAAATCAACTCATTTGGATCATATACAACAACAACACCTGTATTTCTTCAATTGTATCGGTGTTCTTCAGGTCATCTTCAGATTCCCCATCAAAGATTCCTTAGTAGCATCAACAATCAACATTCTTCATCAAGCATGAGCAACCTTCATCTTCATAGTTACAACCAGAGTATTTTCCTCTCATATAAACACATCATAGTCATATGTAGATACATCAGGTGAGCCAGAGTTCAACAGTTGTCTCTCAGACCATAATCCACCAAGAGAAGGTAAAGTTGGGAAAGAAAATTCTATTTCTAGGTAGTCATCTAACTGAGAATTCATGTACATAAAATTCTTGAAGCTTTTCATAATTTTCATTCCTTCACTTTACATTTCATATTTGATTATTTACCCACGATCATACATCTACCTCTAACATCAATGACTTTGAGAAAGCCAAGTGTAAAACAAATCATTTACACTTAGGTCCAACATCATATATATCTGGACACTACCTCCTATGTATCTTTGATTGCATGAGGACATGCAATGATTTGAGTGTGGAGGAGATGTTGGAACTCATAAATAACATATTTTAAAATGTCATTTAGTCATTTTTCATTCACTTTACACCTTCATCATCATTCCCTTTATCACTCATATTTCCACATTTGACCATTTCTAGCTTATATGAGCTTCACATTTCATATTTACTCTGAAGTGGTTGATTTCCCATGTTCTTATGATTACTCAAGGAAAATATTATTATTTCCTAACTTACTTGTGCAATTCTGTAGTTGTTGGCAATTCTGCAGTTGTTGGCAATTCTAATAGTCAAACTTTCCATGCCATTTCTGAATATATGCAGAGGAATCTCGAAATTATAAAATATGGGTTTTGTGCAGAATATGGTCATTTAGTTGAATCATGAGGAATATATGCAAAAAGTGGAAAACAAGGGGCATACGGTTGAGATTTCCAAAAATGGTCTAATTAGCCTGCAATTATGTAGCTGAGTGGTTTGACAAAGTGGCGACCCATACCCCCGAATTTGGGCACATAGATCTCATGGGATATGCTTTTATTATATTATTCAAACCATGTTAGATCAAATACAAGATTTGGTGGAGGAGATCCACATGTTTAGGATCTAGCATTTGTTTGTGATGAGATCCAGTTGTTTAGGATCAGATCACATCTTATTGTAACTCCTCTTCCTATATGTATAAATATGAGAGGATAGCATTCATCTTGGGGAGTTCATGAGTGCATAGATCAATATTTAAAGAATCAAAGAGTTGAAGAAGAGGAATAGAAAGATCAATGTAATCATTTTGATGTTGGAATAAAGAGCTTGGTGTTGCAGATTAAGAGTTCTTTACTGTATTTCTTCTTAACAATATATGCCAAGAAAGGCATGGCCCCCTCTCTCTAGTATATGTTGCCCAATTAGTTTTATTTTTGTTGTGTGATGTTATTGTAGTAGTTGTTCATTCCATTTCATGTTCATTTCTTTATTCTCTTTCATTTATGCAAGTGTGGGTTTCCCTATAGAGTTAGGAATTGAAGGCTAAGTTTTATAAGTGATCACAAAACCAATTGATGCTCTTGATATCAATCAAAGGAATGTGGTTAATGATTGAAACATAAGTCCATTGACCTCAGTTGAAATCTGTAGCATTTCATTTCTGTAGTGTTTATTTTTAGTTTGATCAAGCTACAAGAATAAGTAAATCCATGAAGTAGATAACTTATCATTGTAACAAAGAACTTGTATCCTTGACTCGGATTCTTGGAAGTGTCTTGTCAAGAAAATCATTTTGATTCAACTTTCTTAGCTTAGATTTAGTTTCCTACTCCTATATATATTTTTCCAGCATCTAACAAGTCTACAGACACTAGATTGATGAATTTAATGTAACAAAATTATGGCAATAGATTTGCTCGACAAGCATATCGATAAGAAAATCCTAGTGAGGAAATGTCTAAGAAATCCATATGTGTTTGGATGTACCTGTGTAGGAAAATACATTACTTCAAAAATAGGTGCCACTCAGAGTCTCTAATACCCAACTTTGAGTGTAAGATATGGAACATATCAATGTACTTTGGCATTGTCTGGTCTCTCTCTTGATGCAAGTTGTCCATCTCGTGTATTGGTCATCATAGTTTCCAACATGGTATAACTCCTCCTTGAGGGAATCGAAAAAAAGAATCACAAATGGGTTGTGTCCTAAATTTTGTAGACTCGTCTCCATCATGTCTCTCCCTCTAACTTTCCCACCAATATTTGACATGGGAAAGGGATTTAAGGAGTGAAAAAGTGATCTTTTCGATGTCCAATTTTTTTTTTAATATAGTAACCCTCCAAAATTTAACTATTTCTCCAAATAATCTACATCTACCTTTCCTTTGAATAAATGAATGTCAAAGTTAACTTGTACCTTGAATGGTGTCAGAACTTTGAAATGGTTTCTTGTAAAAGATGTCTCGACAATTGTTGGTATTCATCGAAGGATTTGGGAAAATATTTCCATCATCTCATTCCTTTATCATTTAAGGGATTCCTTAAGAAACAAATTTATAGGATCTCCTTCTTTGTGTTGGCAACCAAAGTTTTGGGTTAATCTCACACACACACACAAACGAAGTTGCATGTGCACGTTCGTTCTAGTTTTGTGTGTGCTTAAGCTAAATGCATAGAGAAGGGAAAGGAGTGCATGACAGATCAAGTGTTGATATTGCACGCCAAGTCCAAGATATGAAATATGTGTGTCGGTCCAAGTTTTTTCAATAGCGACGGAAATCAAGAAGACACATGTAGGAATCAAGAAATGAATCGTCGAGAAATCTTTTTGAATGATTATGGCCAACAACACAAGGGATCGTGGAGATGACAAAAGATGAGTTGGTAAGGTAGTTAATATTTCCCTGATTTCAGAAGGCTAGATGGATTGCAAGAAGATGACATAAACGTGTGAGGCAATTTGTTAGTAGAACGATTGTAGTAGAGTAGAAAGAGATAGAGCTCTTGAGAAAAGAAAAGATATAAAAGGAAGTAGTGAAATTAGAAATAGATTTAGATGGTTAGATGAGATCCATTGAGTTGTTTGGTATTGAACTAAATCTGAGTCGTTTGTAATATTGTAATGCTTCTGAGTATAAATATGAGTCTGTCAAATGTTTGAGGTCTAAAAAGGATGTGCATTGCGCAATATGTTGTATTTTTGGGGAATTATATCAAAAGGAATGTGTGACTATGTTGTTGTCGAATATAGTTTGTTTATTGTATGTTTGTGTTTAATGAAATGAAATGAATAATAAATCTATGAAAAATCTAATCTATTGTGCGTGTATTGTTTTACTCATTAATCATAGTAAGTCGTTGGCTATGGAATGTCTGAATTCCATCCTAGATGGATCTTGGTCTATTTAGTTCTTCATCCTTGACAAGACCTTATGGTCTTTGTGATCCCCTTTGTATCTCAGGCGAGACCTTCCTCAGCCTTAGCTGAGGATTGATATGTCGATGCTTCGGGGGTTTTGTTGGTCAACTCTGGACAAACCCTAGGTCTGAAGTATCCAACGTTAAGAAGGATGTGCGCAAGTGTGATTCAATTCCAACACTCTTTCATATCTCTTTTCATCCACCATGGGAGGCTGTTAGGGCTAGAGAGACTGGTCTTACCCAAGAAAAATTAGTTCAAGACCCAACTTTCTATAAATGAACCTCATCGGGGACATGCACTAAGAAACAACAAAGAAAATATTTCTCTGATACCACTAATGTATATTGTATAGAGAACAAAATGAAAGGAAGGAATATGAATGGAAAAACACACACATAAATATTGTAGATACCATAGTAATAAAGTGAAACCAAAATTCTATTAATGAATGATATAGGAAAAAATGTAAAATGAAAATAAATACAAACTTGCTAGAATGGTGGTAGCTTATCTCTAAAGAGAGAGGTGTCGGCTACACTCATTCACAAGAAGACATTACATGAGGCCAAAATAGCCTTTTAAAGCAATAAACCCTAAGAGGAAAAAACCCTAAAGATCCAAAACCCTAACTCTAAGAGACAAAACACCAAAAGGATTACAAGCCCTGATGATCCAAAAAGGATGCAGAGAATACTAAGCACAACTCAGAATTCGCAGAAGAAACTCAGGAAGCTCAAAATGGCATCAACATACAGAGAAAGGGAAAAAATTCAAAGTCCTCAAAACTCAGTGAAAGTGGCATCATCGCGAAGAGCACGCCGCAAGATTTCCAACAGTGTAAACGACTCATCAAACAGAATTACGGATCGAAATATATTCGCAGTAAAAGTTTGGTCAACCTAGCCTAGTCAGCAGGGGATGAGTTAGCATCCGTACTGTTGATGTCAACATCAATACGGATGACGTCAACATCCGTACAGTGTACGTGGCACACACAGGAGGTGACATGTGTCATGTTGATGACAGCATGGTGACATGGAAACACCAGAGGCTGCCACATGTCACTCATTTTTGGATTTTTTAGGTCAATCCGTGGACCAATGAAAAATAGCCACATGGCAGTCTGTACATCCATGTGGTAGACTGTACGGTGACGTGGAAACTGATGTGGCAGGTGACTGTGTAGGTGGTTGGCATGGCCCAATGGTTGGATTCCACGTGGCCTAGTCATGGGATGCCCCGTGGTAGTGGGAAAATGCTCAATGAGGGCCCGAGAACCGAATTTCAAAAATAAAAAAAGGCAGGTTCACCAAATCTGGCAGATCCCCACCAAATCTGGCAGTCAAATGGAAAAATATAAACCACTTCCAAAGTTGGTGAACCACCACCACACACACACACACACACACACACACACACACATATATAAGTTATAATAATAACCCAAAAGGGGAGGCCCGCGGGCTCGACCCCGATACGTCCCCCTATGCATATGCCTTAACTATAGCTCCACCATCGTTGGGCCAACAGACTTCCTTGTGTAGTCCACCCCACTTTTTCATTAAAAGTTGAGTCTACCCACAGATGGAGGGAGGAGGGTGCGCGATGGTATGGTTAGGCACGAGAACTGAGACACCAGTACAGAGAATTAAATGCAGGGGATAGGCATAGAAACCAAGACAATATTTCTCAAAGGCCTAGGAGTGCCAGAGTCAGATCAAGGCGTGGAGACAATCATTTTTGGGTAATTCGATGCCACAAATTCAATGGTGTTATCTTATTTCTTATCTGAGCAAAGATTCAACAACTTAATTCTAGAATGAGGTATACTTATGTATTTTGCCAAATTCTTTTGTTGATTTAATAAAAAGGCCTACCCATTTGAGAGCAGGACCCAGAGACGTAGTCCACCAGGGACGAACTCCATTATCAATTTTTCATGTTCATATTTGATGCTTATTTCTCTTCATTATTGAGCTTTTCCTTATTTAATGGTGCACTTTAATTTATGCTCATTTAATATAATTATTTATAAGTCACTTCGATGAAAAGATTATGGATCATGTTGGTATCAGAGCTATCATGTTTGACGTGAATTGTTGAGTGTGAATGCTTACTAGGGCCAAGCATAAGCAGGGTGAAGGAACTCTTAAGAATTTCAATCCCGAAGTTTCTCATGCATCTCGAAGGAAGAAAATGGAAGAAGAGGACAAGCGTGATGAACAGAAGAAAAACTTACATATGGTCTTTTATCGCATGTCAGAAATGGTCAAACGAATGTATGGAGACTATGAGAAGAGGATGAAGAAGAAATGGAAGAAAAAGGAAGCACAAGATGATGATGATGCTTGGGTAAATCAAGGGGATGGAGGAGACCCTCTTGAGCCTCCATCTTCAGCATCAAGTTCTTGTTCTTCTTCCTTTGGGCATTCTCATCATTCTCATCATTATATCCATAAAGATTCTTTTAAGAAATCATTATTAAATCTTGATGTAAAATTTTCTTTACCTATGTTTAATGGAGATGCTAATCCTGAAAAGCTAGATAATTGGATCCGACAGGTTGAAGTATATTTTCATGTTCAACATATTGATGAAGAGGAAGTTAAAGTGCAATTGGCTTCTCTTCGGTTGGAAGGCACCGCTCTTGTATGGTGGGAGAGAAAACTTCATGACAAAAATAAGTGCGGAAATCTTCTTTCCTCATGGTCGGAATTTAAATCAACAATAAGGAAACAATTTTATCCATTGGGTTATTTATATAAAGCAATGATGGAATGGAAAAATTTAAGACAAAGTAAAGGTCAAACTGTACAAAGTTTCATAGAAGAATTTAGGAAGAAATCTCTTGCATTAAACATTCCTTTGGATTCTTATGAAACTTTAATGAAGTATATTGGTGCACTTCACGGTTATATCTGTCATACTATTTTATTGTTTAACACCACCAATCTTAACGAAGTTTGTGTGCAAGCGACTCACCTTGAGAACATGGGAAAGCATGTTCAAGAAGATCTCACAAAGAAACCTTCCAATCTCCCACATAAGCCATTTAAGAAGTTTAAAAGGAAGGACAAGAGGACCGCCACGATAAAGAGAGAAGAAGGAAATCCATCTTACACTCATTGCAAGAAAAGTGGTCACGATGATGAACACTGTTGGAAACTACATCTAGAGAAGAGACCGAAACAGTTCGGTGGAAAGGGGAAGAAAAAAATCGTTGATATAGTGCAATAAGATCTTGGTTCCGATTCAGGAGACGAAGGAAATATCACAACGGTTGGAGTACAAGGTAAAAATTCCCTTCATGCAAGTTTAAATTCCAATAATGAATCTCATGATGATGAATGAAGGAGGAATGAATTATTTCATATAAGAGTTGTATCTAAACACACTAATATAGATAAATTATTTGATCTAGGTTCCCAAGTAAACTTGATATATGAAGCACTTGTCAAAAATATGGGTATTGAAACGAAACCACATCCAAAGCCTTATCCTCTTGGTTGGGTATGTGATAAAGAAAAACTTAATGTCATCAAACAATGTAGGGTCAGATTTGTTATTGCTTCAAAGTTGATTGATGAAGTGGATTTGGATGTTGTATCACTTGATATATGTGGCATAGTGTTGGGAAGTCCTTATATTTATGATAGAAAAGCAGTCTTGTTTTTTCATGAGAACAAATACCACCTTACTAAGGGGGGAGTGGAATATATTGTTAGAGCTCACAACATGAGGGTAAACACAACACTTGTTAGTGCAGGACAAATGACGAGACTCATAAACACTAATAAGAGATATGTACTCATGGTCGTAAGGGAGAAATATGTCGGAACATACGATGCTTTCCAAGGATGTGAACCTTCTCATAAGAAATAATTAATTGATATTTTTTATAAGTACAATGATATTTTCCAGGAACCAGATGGATTACCTCCTAAGAGGGAAATCCAACATGAAATACATCTTTAGTAGGATTCTCCTCTTCCTAATGTGGGCATGTATAGGATGTCAGTTGTAGAGATGACAAAGATCAAGAACCAGGTACAAGGCTTATTAGATCAAAGGGGTTCATCAGTCCCAGCTCATCTCCTTGTGGTTCTCCGATCGTGATGGTGCCAAAGAAAGATGGCACATGGAGAATGTGTGTCAATTACCGGATCTTAAAATAAATCATGGTGAAAAATCGATACCCTCTTCCTCGTATAGATGATTTACTTGATCAATTAAAGAATGTTGTTTATTTCACTAAGTTGGATTTGCGCAGTGGATACCATCAGATCAGGGTTGTAGAGCAGGATGCATGGAAGACCACCTTTAAAACCAAACATGTATTGTTTGAGTGGTTAATTATGTCGTCTGGGCTTTGTAATGCTCTGACAACCTTCATGCGTGTGATGAATGATGTATTCAAGACTTTTCTAGATGATTTTGTGATTGTATATTTAGACGACATTATTATATTTAGCGAGACTTGGGATGAACATGTGAGGCATGTAAAGCAAGTATTGGATACTTTGCAAAGGGAAAATTTGTATGTAAAATTGTCCAAATGTGAATTTGGTAAGACTACACTTGTGTACTTAGGTCATATTGTAGGAGGAGGACAATTAAAACATGATCCTTCCAAGATTGATGTAATTGTAAATTGGCCTGAGCCCAAAAGTGTAACCGAGATATGGAGCTTCTTAGGTGCAGTCCAGTATTGGAGGCGGTTCATTTAAAACTTCTCCTTTATAGCAGCTCCTTTGCATGCCTTAACCAGTGTGAAGAACACTTTTCAGTGGGGAGGAAAGCAACAAAAATATTTCGACACTTTGAAGGAAAAAATCAGTACCACACCAGTATTAGCACTGTCGAATATTCAACAACCCTTCGAGATCGAGGCATATGCCAGCGGATACGCCATGGGTGCAGTATTGATGCAATATCGTAAGCATATATGTTACCACTCTGAAATTTTTAACCAAGTTGTTGTTAACTATCCTACATATGATAAAGAGTTGTATGCATTAGTTCAAAGCGTAAAGAAATGGAAGCACTACTTGTTAGGGAAGGGAACAATCATACATACATATCATCAATCCTTACAGTATCTCCAAGAACAAACCAAATTGCAACAATCTCGACATTACAGATGGATGGGTTTCCTACAAAAATTTCATTTGGTAATCAAGAAAAAAATGGGTACAAGTAACAAGGTAGTTGATATTCTTTCTAGACCTCCTATTGATGCTTCTATTATTTTGAAGAATGCTTCTTTATCTCATGATAACTATGCAGAACAATATTTCGTTGATGAAGATTTTAAAGAAGTATATGAGAAGCTACCCCATGGTGCACAGGTAGAGAACTATTGTTTGCAGGGAAAACTACTCTACCATCTTGGAAAGCTATGTATTCCTACAAGTGAACGAGTCCATGTAATGCGAGAATCTCACACTTCTCTTGTGTCTGAGAATTTTGGGGTAGGAAAAACTATGGCTTATTTGCAGAGGTTTTGTTCCTGGCCTAAAATGAAAGCAATTGTAACTAAATATGTAAAGGGGTGTGTGATGTGTTCTACTTGTAATCCCATTAATACAAAATTTGGGCTATACTCATCACTACCTGTTCCATCCCATCCATGGGAAAGTATCTCCATGGATTTTGTAGGGGGTTTACCAATGTCGAAAAGGGGTCATGATTATTTGTATGTTGTAGTGGATAGGTTCAACAAGTTGTGTATCTTAATGCCATGTAAAAAGAAAATCAATGCTGAGCAGACTATCAATCTCTTCTTTCAGTATGTTAGGGTTCACTTTGGGCTACCCACATCCATTATCTCGGATCGAGATACTTGATTCCTTGGGGATTTTTGGACAAGCTTGTGGAGAATGATGGAAACTAAGTTGAAGAGGAGCACTGCTTTCCATCCACAGACCGATGGATAGACAAAGGGTGTTAACCGAACAATGGCATTTTTTCAAGGCTACTACAGCAAGCATCCCAAATCATGGGATGAATAGATACCCTATGTATATCATGCTTACAACCGAGCCTCACGTTCCTCCACTTAGTGTTCGCATTTTGAGACATGTTTTGGGTACCTACCTAAAGTTCCTTTGGACTTGATGTATGGGAGAGATGTCGATTCAAATGAAGAAATAAATGAAGACATAGCCCGCAAGTTTATACAGAGGATCCAGCAGGTACACCAAGCAGTCAGGGAACAGTTAGAGAAAATTCAAGAACAATATAAAGCTTGGCATGACAAACACAGGGTTCATCATCGGTTCCAGGTTGGAGACCAGGTATGGATTCACATTAGCAAGGAAAGATTGAAGGGTGAAGGAAATAAACTCAAGCCCATTCATTATGGACCCTTCACTATTTTGGAGAAAAGTGGTACCAATGCTTTTTGTCTAGATGTTCCACCTTATATGCATATCTACTCAGTTGTAAATGTAGAGAAATTGACCCTTTTTGAGCCTCCCATGATCATGGATCATGATGAGGAAGTTTCAATACCTTCAGTTGATGAGTTTTCTCTTGATTATTTGGATGAGTTAAAATAAGATATCATCCTGGACAGAAGGATGAGGACTTCACGTAGGGTTGATGTTGATTATCTTCGAGTAGGTTTAAAGGGAACACATACAAGCAACGAAAAGTGGATTGAGAAGGACAAGGTGAGGGAAATATTCCCTCACTTATTTGTTGATTGATGAAATATTTTGGTGGTCCAAAAACATCTCAGTGGGAAGGCATGATCCAAAAAGGATCTAGAGAAGACTAAGGATACCTCAGAATTCACAGAAGCAACTCAGGAAGCGTAGAATGGCCTTAGCAGATAGAGAAAGGGAACAATTTCAAAGTCCTCAAAACTTAGTGAAAGTGGCATCATTGCGAAGAGCGCGTCGCAAGCTTTCCAATGATGTAAATGACTCATCAAATAGAGTTACGGTTCGAAATATATTTGCGGTCAAAGTTTGGTCAACCTATCCTAGTCAACGAGGGATGAGCCAGCATCCGTACTACTGACGTCAACATCCATACAGTGTATGTGGCACATGCAAGAGGTGACATGTGTCATGCTAAGGTTAGCATGACATCATCATGGTGACGTGACAACACCAGAGGCTTCCACGTGTCACTCATTTTTGGTTTTTTTGGGTCAATCCATGGACCAATAAAAAAGTGCCACATGGTAGTCCATACAACCACATGGAATATTGTACGATGATGTGGCAGGATGATGTGGTAGGTGACTATGCAGGTGGTTGGCGTGGACCAATGGTTGGCTGCCACATAGCCCAGTCATGGGTTGCCATGTGGCAATGGGCAAATTCCCAATGAGGGAACAAGAACCGAATTTCAAAAATAAAAAAAAGGTGGGTTTGCCAAATATGGCAGAGCCCCGCCAGATCCAGTCGCCAAACGGACAAATCTAAACCACCTCCAAAGTTGGCGAATCAACAACATATCTATATATATATATATATATATATATATATATATATATACCCAAAAGGGGAGGCCAGCGGGCTCGACCCCGAGACCTCCCCCTATGCAAATGCCTTAACTATAGCTCTGCCACTGTTGGGCGAACGAAGTGGCTTGTGTAGTCCACCCCACTTTTTTGTTAAAAGACGAGTCTACCCACGAAAAGAGGGAGGAGGGTGCACAATGGTATGGCTGGGCACGGGAACCGAGACACCAGTACAGAGAATTAAATAAAGGGGACCAACATGGAAACCGAGATGAGATTTCTCAAGGACCTAGGAGTGCCAGAGTTAGATCGAGGCGTGGAGACAATCATTTTTGGGTAATTCAACGCCACAAATTCAATGGTGTTGTATTTTTTCTTATCTGAGCAAAGCTTTTGCAGATTGATTCCAGAATGAGGTATACTTATGTATTTTGCCAAATTCTTTTGTTGAGTTAATAAAAAGTTCTACCCATTTGAGAGCAAGACCCGAAGATGTAGTCCACCAAGGATGAACTCTATTATCAATTTTACGTGTTCATATTTGATGCTTGTGTCTCTTCATTATTGACCTTTTCCTTCTTTAATGGTGCACTTTAATTTATTCTCATTTAATACAATTCTTTATAAGTCACTTTGATGAAAAGATCCTAGATCACCTGAGGTGGCTATGTGATATGTTAACTTCCCCAGGATGAAACGTTTTCATATAAGATCCATTTGGGGCACACAATAGATCATTGGAAATATCTAAATGAGAAGTACAAATTTTAGTAGGATTGGGAAGGTAATGGCCACACCAAGCCCCTGAATGGACAAAAAAAATTGTTTAAGGCCTCAAACGACCCGAGAAGTTTAGGACTTGAAAAAATGTAGATAAAAAAACTGCCAAGATGGATAACTGTGTTGAGTTTGTGCAAGAGGTGGGTGGCCATCGATATCCACCTGGATAATGGTTCCTTTATGTCAATCTAGTTTTTTCAAGTCAAGGCCACATCATTGTGGTTGAGGGAGAGTCATCCATATCCAACAACATTCATCCACATTTTTAAATATGTTTTGATATTAGTTGAGTCCAATTTCACTATATTTACTACCATGATGTTGGGGTTGGAAGTTTTAAGCAAGTATCTATACTAGTCCTAAGTGTTAAAAATCCAATCAGGTTTAGGGAAGGGGTTACATTGGGTTTAGGTCAAATCCATGGGGTTATGGTGATGGAAAAATGGCACGAGGAGGTCTAAAGGGATTGATGGGATTTTTTTGAGTCTCATTAAGTCAATATTGTATATTCTTATTGAGTCAGGTCAGTAAAGTCTATAATTATGTGTTATGATTTTAGTTGGGTATCCACATTCATGCTTTCTATGCCCCGTCTTAAATTACTTTTATCTAGTGAAGTGACCATCATCAACAAGTATAACTACTCTAATATATTCATGATCTAATTTTGTAAGTGTTCATGCCCTCATATGTATAGAGCGATGGTTTGGATGGGATATACATTGCATTGTTTGGGCATATTTTTTCTGCTAGATATTTCACATTTTGTGCCACCCACAATCATGGGTGACAAGAAAAATAACCATGCCACCCTTTATATATGTGCAAATGGCATTGGTTAGTTCAACCATTCTTAGATTTTTTAGAGTGTTTGGATGCGTCAAAGGCCCCTCTTTCCATTCAAAGACATTTTGGTATGGAGATTGATTTTTCAAAGAATCCTTTAGGAATAAAATGTCTAGGCCAACCACCACTTTGCTTCTCTCATAAGAAAGTGGTGGTGCTATAGGCTTGATTCACTTGGAAACAAAAGTACACACTACATTCTTAGGTTGATTAAGAGGTTCACCACCTCCTCATCAACCCTAACTATTTTCAATGAGAAAACATTATATGATTAAATGGTTATCTCTATTGCAACACATAAAAATTCATTGCTTCTGCTACTATGAGTTGACTTCGGACACAAGAACTATAATGATGATGCATATTCAATCTCTCGTCATGGGGTTCCAGTTTGTATCAACTGGGATAAATCCATGAAGTGGATCTAACATAGTATTGTGTGGTTGATGCCATCCCTGCTAATCCCATTGATTTGGATTGTAGTCTAGAGCTCTGAAGGAACATTGACTCTTCTCTTTTTTTTGTATTGGCAGAATTGTCAACTAGGAGGGATCGTACTCACGTGACAAAGGGTCTAGTTTTCTGACCGCTACCACTATAACCTCCACGTGCATCGCACACCCCCCAATCATGGCACATAGTCTAGGCGATGTTTTAACCAGCAACGTCGCAAGGAGTGCCTTAACAAAACACTCTATCACTAATTGGTTTACACCAATGGGGGAAACATTGGCTCCTCTTTGATGTGAATCCTTTTTGCAATTTTATTCTTTAGGGAAATATTTATTTACTTTTTTATGAACATCTAGCAATATTGGCCCTTTCATTTGAAGGGTGGTAAAAATAGTAGGATACAAAAAAATAGTCAAGTTGACTCGAGGGCGGGTCAACATGTGTGGTCAAATCTTTTTAGGTGCTTCATTTTTCAATGGTACATGTAGTGGAAATAAGGAATATATAATGACACATGGACAACCTTAGTTACACCATGTGGATCCACAAGTATTTGCACAAAATATGGAAGATATCCCTATTTAGCATCCTATGTCGACTAGTACTTATATTATGTAATGGATTGTATTTCTGAAGTTGAATAGGTTAGTTAGCATTTTGAAATAGTCAATAATGACCATTATTCATTATATAATACTTATATTATGTAATGGATTGTATTTATGAAGTTGAATAGGTTAGTTAGCATTTTGAAATAGTCAATAATGACCATTATTTGTTATATAAGTAGTCCTTTAGTTTTATGAGTACACATTTTTGTTGTTGTTGTTATGCTACTATCATGAATTGTAATTCCTTGTATTATTTAATTAAAATAATAATAATTAATAAATACTAGTTGAGGAAAATAAATAAATGCCATTAAATATTAATAAGTAAGAATAAATAAAGTAAATAATAATAATAATAATAATAACAACAACAACAACAACAACAACAACAACAACAACAACAATAATAACAACATTGATAAATAACTAATTTATTATACAAGAAGAAAAGGTAAAAATGAGAGAAATTACTAAAAAAGAATTTAGTGAAAAGCTAAGCAAAGAAAATGAAAAGTTGCATGATTAAGAGTTAATAACTTGATGACAAGTAGAACCTTTGCATGGATGTACATGAAGAATGCTATTTAATGAATGTGGATAAAGGAGTGAGATATCTTTTTCTTAGAAAATCTTGATATGAAAAAATTATAAGCTAGGATAGGTAGTTGATTGAGGGCTCAATGAGCTCTCAATCATTAATGACTGAGAAATTGGTTGAAAGGTGAATTGTTCCCCACACATGGTTTTGGTTACCAAATACATTACCATATATCCCAATGGAAAATAAGTCTATGTTTTCCCATTGATTAAAATAGAAAACAGATATATACCTCAATAATAAATTCCTAACATTTTCTTTCATATCTAAATTATATATCAAGGGAAATAGAACCTTGTTTTAATCTTCTATAGGCATACAAACTTATCAAATCCATTTACAACAAGCTTTTAACATAAAGGTAGAATCCAATATATACAAAGCCTTTTCTTTTAGATGATGTGAAATTTTATAATAGATTGATTGTTGAGTTTGTTTGTTTGACATGCCAAGTGTCCTCCAAGAATCAACTTAAAATTGACCTTAATCGTCCTCCAAGAGTCAAATTAAAATTGACCTTAATCATAGTGATATATGCACACCACAATATTTCCTTTTCATTCATGGGAGGATAGTCTACACTATTTCCTTTCCATTCATGGGAGGATAGTCTACAATAGTGACACTATTAAATAGCGTATGGGATCCAAATACGTGCCTCTAGTTTCAAAAGGTAGTACCACATTAAGGCACACATTAAGGTAGTTTCAAACCTATATATATTTGGGAAAAAAAATCGAACCTAATTCATGGTTAGTTATAATGGGATCCAAATAAGTGCCTCTAGTTTCAAAAGGTAGTACCACATTAAGGCACACATTATGGTAGTTTCAATCCTATATATTTGGGAAAAAAAATCGAACCCAATTCATGGTTAGTTATAGTCGGCAAATATTCTCATAATTCATCTTCAAATTTGAATCTTCCATGGTTGAATTTTCTTCATAGGTGCAAAAATTTGTTCCTTGAAATCTTTAATCAAGTATTTTACTCGTAGCCATTTAAAAAAATGGATTTTGTTAAGGTAACTTTGTGCGATTTTCTCTTCAATTCACCCAAACAAATGTTGATTTAGATGGTTTCCAATGTCAAAATCCTAAACTAAGGCATTTCACTTAGACATACACAATTATATATTCCATATACCACAATTCAATAGTGGTATTAGGGACATACCAAAATGAATGCCCTAGGATAAGCATAAATCCATGAACTATACTCCAATAACATAAACAACACAAGCTATTATTCCATACATAATGCTCTAAAAATCACACTATCATACTCATAAACATATCAAAATCACACTACACAAGACATAGATTTACTCCTCTCACAACCACATATATGATACCATGTTAAGGTTTCATGATAAACCAAAAGTATCAATTTGAATGACAATGTTCATAAACACCATCATATTAGAGAAATTCTGAGGTTAAAAATGGGACTCAAATAAAAACATGTGCTATCAACATCAATTATAAAATAACCAATAGGATTGAAGATGATGATTTAAACCATAAGGGTAAATAGTTTTGGAGGGAATGAAATAAAACTATTTTTTTATCTTATTTCTCCTTATAGGTTGTTGAGCCTTCAACACACCCTAATTTTTTGTAAATTTTCGGTACCACTTTTGTAATGTCCCTTTTCGAGTAGGAGCTCCAGAGAGATAGGCTTAGTAGTCTAAACACCCCCATTTAGACTATAGCCAATAAGAAACAGGGGAAAATGGTCATTTGATGACATTTCACTAGGGAATGTTATATTTCAAAAGTGACATTAAGTGAAAAGTGGTTTTAAGTGACTTAAGAAATATAAAGCCAAAAATAGAGGATACTTAAGTGAAAGAAGCTATTTATAGAGGTCAATGAAGAATTAGGGTTTGAGAGGGTATATGAAGGAGAAAAATGACCTAATTGTTCATTATTGCAGATTATGATTTGAGAATTGAGCTTTGAGGAGAAAACACACAGGTTCAGTCCAATCAGTGGAGGATTGTGGATTCCAGGAGGAATACACCAATTGGTTGATTTCAGTGTTGAAATACACACCCTAATCACTGGAAGGATCATACAGAATCTTCATTAGTATTCAACAGTAGTTTGCAATTCCAGACAACCAGGGCGCATCTCAATAGGGTGAGGGCATGAGGGTTGAGAGGCTCAGGGAGTTAGACATACCCGACAAGGGTAGATCCAAATATTTCCTTCCGACCCATTTGAGGAGGAGGCATGGTGCTTCTTTTAAGACATTAATTTTTCCATTCGAACAGGGGAATCATCAGGGGTGCACTTCCCATCCAGAAAGTGTGCAACACTTATGGAGGTAGAGTCGGGGTTCCAGAGAGTTCACTGGACCAGATCCAGGAAATCCCTTTTGACCCAGTTCATAGGAGGACAAGGTGCACATTTTCAGACAATTATCATCAGTTTCTGAATGTGGAATCATTAGGGAGCATTTCCAAGGCCTAGCAGGTGTGAAAACCCCCAGGGGAGATCATCCAGGTTTCGTTTCGTTCAACAGAGGCCAAATCTTCAGGAAGACAGGTAGTGAGAGGTTGCTTGAGGCCAGGTCGACCCAATTGCGACAGTTTCCATGAATATTCGAGGAGTTTAGCCACCAGGGAGAATATTCCAATCTCCAACAACAATTATCGTGGGAGTTTGCGAGTGCATGCAACATTTCTGGGTTCACATGCAACAATTCTTTATTCTCATCCACTGATTCATCCACCTTCATCATTCCAGGTATTTTTATTTAGAATTTTGATTGTATTCCAACTAATATCCATCCAATCTTGATTTAGCTCAAAGATTCCAGTTATTTTCCTTGCATGCATTATTGTATTTTTCGTTATTCTGCTTAATAGAAATTGTTGAGTTGTTTTGGGTTCCAAAACCATTGCATGACTATTATAAACACATAAAACACTAAAAATATGAAATCATAAACCCTTAACCACATTTAGAATCCCAAAGAGTATTAGGAAGCATATAGTCAACAATTGAGGTTAATCTCCATATCTGCAGATCTAGGGATATTACAGTAGTATCAAAACTTTAGTCCTTCCATCCTATGACTAAGGTTTCAATGATTTCATTAGATAACCCAGAGGGCCATGAGCACATAGGTGATGAATTCTTCACTTGCAGTAGATGCAGGGAATGGAGAGGTCCCATATCGGATTATCCCCCCATTCCTCATAGTTCAGAGGAAGAAGAAGAGGCACAACGGGAAGTAGAACGAAGGGCAGATTTTGAGGTAGAGAGGATGATGGGAGACATATATGAAAGGACATAAGGTAGTGGAATATCACCCATGGACCTAGAAGTAGCCTTCATGTAGGTTCTTGACAATCTGGTGAGTATTCTGCATGCCATGACTCAGTCTCTAGCGTAGATGGAAGACAAGTTATCTATAAGGAACATTCCAGCAACACATGTTCCCCATGCAACACATGGGAATTCAGGAGCAGGTAGTAGACACCATTCACCTACTCACACCTACACAATAGTGAGTAGGATTCCCATACCATTATTTCTTAGATTTTAGAGGGCACCGTTAGCATCAATACAATAGCCAGTAAAATAGAGGTTGACCACACAGGAAGAGGATATTTCTGAGTACATGAGAGAGTATGCAGCACTGGGACCAGAGTTCCATTAGGACATGAATCTAGTAGAGTATTGTGGACTCAGACTCAGAAACCATCCTAGAGATCCTCAGAGGGGAGGAAAAAAACAACATATGCAAGGGCGAAACATAGATTTCATGAGGAAAGTAGGTGAATTTACTATACCTTCTTTCAATGGTTCATCCTGATGTACTTACAGAGATTGGGTACAAAAGTTGGATACATGCTACAAGCTCAACCAGATGATACAAACTAAGGTCATGGGTTTCACTACCTTGCATTTGGAGGGAGAGGAACATGAGTGGTGGTATCATGAACTAGTGACGTTGGGTCATAGTCACATCACTTCATACAAGGAGTTCACGGAGAGGCTCATGGGCAGGTTTGATAGGAGTGATCCAAATATCCACTTTAGGGATTTATCCCAGTTGATACAAACTGACACACCTGAGGCATTCATCACAGAGTTTTGGAGGGTAGTCGTGGAAATGACAGACATTCTAGAGCCTATATTGATCATGCTTTTCACAGAGGGTCTCAAAAAAACCTTTATAGGATGGGTGAAGGCCTACATACCTCACACACTACAGGATTCCATCCTACACACTAGATATCTAGTAGACTCAATGCTGAAAACCAAAATTTTTTCCAAACCCTTTGTTCCATAGAAGGACTGGGATAAGAAAACATTTCAGAGAGAGTGGAAGGGTAAGGAGAAGTTGGATGATGATACAAGGTTCAATCTTACGAGGAAGAAGATATGCTTCACTTGCTAAGACCCATGGGTCCCCAACCATAGGTGCATGGGCAAGGGAGAAATCCACTACATTAAGGTTGCAACAAACAATGATGAGGAGGAACAAGGTAGTCAGGCATAGAACAATGAATCCACCAACTCAAAAGAAGAACTATTACATGTGGGGGAGTAGCCTCCATGCATACCATTGACATTGGTAGGGGCCCAACCACTGGTAGAGCCTCAACCTCACAATAATACTAAGAGACGAGAACCAGCAAAGGGAAGAGTCATGGAGACCCTTTATGGAGTCCCTAGGTATGACACTCTCAAGATTAGAAGGAATATTCAGGGACAACAAACCATTACCTTGATAAATGGTGGGGAAACCCAAAACTTCATTGATGCTGCATTAGTATCTAACAAGCATTACAAACAGAGGATTTTGAGGAGTTCGATGTTGTGGTAGAAGATGGCCACACAGTGGAATGTTTGGACAGATTTCCATACTTGGATGTAAAGTTGGGTAACTACACCATGAGAGATACATTTATGTAGTTGACCTATCTAACACAGATGTGGTGTTGGGAGTCCAATGGTTGATCTCCTTGGGAAATATTTCTACCAACTACCAAACCCTTGAGATGGGGTTCATAGATAGTGTTGTGAAGAAGGTTTTAGAAGAAAAGTGAGCATAGAATAGGCCTCACCTTCTAGATGGGTTTTATCCCATATTGGGTTTCTCAGGGTACATCTTGTGTTCAATTTTGTGGATGGTGTGCATATAACATGCCTCACCTTCTAGATGGATTTTATCCCATGTTGGGTTTCTCATGGTACATCTTGTGTTCAATTGTGTGGATGGTGTGCATATTTTTTCATGTTCTTTCATTTTTGTATTTATTTGTTTTCATAAATTCAAGCAAAGCTAGTAATTAATTAATTTGGGATATAAGGAAATTTAGTTTTCATAGTCTAATATTTTAGAATATTATAAGATCTATTATGACAAGTTGTTCCAATGGAATATCCATGAAAATTTATAGATCACTATCTAGGATACATCATGGATGAACATGGGGTGCATATGTACCCAACCAAGATCCAAGTCATTCACGATTGGCCAACCCCGATGAATCTAACATAGCTCTGCATATTCTTATGCCTTGCCAACTTCTATCATAGGTTTGTGTTGGGGTTCTATCATATTGCTTATCACTTAAGCCAAGAGACCAAGGGTGGAGCTAAATCCAATTTTTCCTATTCTGAATCACAATAAAAATAATTTGAGGATCTGAAACACCGTTTTTACTTGACATGACTCCTCACTTTGTCAAACCTGCAACATCCATTGGAGATTGAGACAGATCCCTCTAATTATGATATTGGTGTAGTCCTCACATAGCATGGTCATTTGGTGGCCTATCACAATGAGTCGCTCTCTGATACTCTTCACATGTACTCCATTGTGTAAGAATGTCGATAGTGTAATCATTATATTCTGAGAAATGAAATGATCATCCACACTAATCACAAGCCTCTACAATTGATGTAGACAAAAGGAAAATTAAAAAATGTTCACCACTAAAATTGGTCCACATACATGCAATAATTCCACTTGAATATTAAGTATAATAAGGGAAACACAAATCATGTTGTATATTTCCTCAGTTAGCCCTTGGTTATGGCGCTAACCACTATTCTTAACTCATGTGGGCATGCGATATCTAGGTGGATCCAATTGTATTACAAAAATCTCTACTTCACTACTACATATCATGCACTAGGCATAGCTAAACAAGTTCTAAAATTTCACATGTTATCTAGGTCATCCATGTGTTCCTTCCAGTGAGCATGTGAACCTAATTTGGGAGGCACATTATAGGTGGCATGGCACTTCAATGTGGAGAAGATAGTGGTAGTACTTAAAAAGCATTTCTACTGGTCAAAACTCCTACAATGCATCAATTGGTATATTTGATTGTGCACTGCTTGTTCCATTGCTTACTATTAAGAATAATGGGATATACATTGCTCTACGTACACCATACAATATTTAGGAGTTAGTCTCCATGGATTACATGTCAGGTTTTTTTTCCACCATGAATTGATCTGTAAACGGTAGGCCTATCGCATGTCCATCTAACCAACACAGATTCTTCTACGAAAAAAAAATATTCTTTCTATCTTGATATTCTTTGACTGGTTATAAGCCATGTCATATGTCGATAAATATCCTGTCGACCTCCTAATAGTCAGGTCAAAAAAATGATAGAAAAGTTGACCAGGAGAATGGAAAGTTGACTATCTGCTTGTCAGGTCAACCAAATAATAAACCTATTGAACACCCACTAGTTGATTCATCCCAATGGATGACCGGTCAAATGATTTGATGGTTGGGTCGAACAAATGAAATCCCGATCGAATACTCCAGTTGTCGGGTCGAACCAGTGAAATCCCAGTTGAATGAGTAGACCAACAGTTAAAAACATAGCTAGATGGTGCATTCGATATTCCATAGCAAAGGAAAAACATTTGCAAGTCGATTTGGGTAACCCACAACAAATAAAAATGTCCAAGGGTGAATTTTGGTCACCCACAATGAATAAAATAATGCAAGGACAAATTTAGATGCTCAGTAGTCAACAAAATTCCCAAAGATCTATAAATTCACCCAAAAATTAATTCTTGGTTTGTGCAGGATGTGTGTGGCCTGTATGGCTTCCGTACAACCTATGGGTGAAATGGAAATGCCCAAGTAGTAGTAAATTAACCCAGGTAAGTATAAATTCACCTAGATAGTAAATGAAACACACATGGGTTTGTAAATTCACCCAATTAAGTTTAAATTATCTCAGGCAATGGAAGAATGCTTTGGACATGTGCTACAAGAAAAAAAAAACCACTTCAAAAAAGTATGCATAGATTTTTGTAACTCAAAATCAAATTACCAAAGCATAGATTGAAATAACTCATAGATTCAACATTTAAATAGGTATATTTTATTATGCTCGAGAGAAAATTACAAAGGGGTGAGCTATACACTGTATGTGTATTGTTACTCACGATAAGAACAAAATTACAAATTCCATGGCTTAGATATACCTTCACTTAGAGTGAACAGGAACATTAAATCCTTCATCCACTCAACTTCAAGTAGGTTGTCCTCTTCGAGGTTCAATTTATGGTACTATCCTTCCCTATTTCTCCTTGTATCTCCCTTCCTTGTCCTCTTCATTGATGCTCTCATTAATTTTAATGGGATTCTCTTGGAAGGTCAACAATCACAACTGTTTGTTTCACCTTCCCATTGTGCCAAAAGACAAAAATAAAATCAAACAAACAAAAAATGTTTATTTACAAAATTTACAAACATTTTCCAAGATCCAATTCAGATCACACCTTCCAATTTGAAGGCTTTTGGTCCCCAAAAGATGGACCACTAAGGAGACAAAATCAAAAGGATTCCATTTGTCTATGCATATCCACCATTCCATTGCTGATGAAGGTGGATTTTTTCCTACTTGTCTTCCCTTATTTTACTGCTAGAGGAGTTGTCCTCTCTCTCTCTCTCTCTCTCTCTCTCTCTCTCTCTCTCTCTCTCTCTCGATGTGCTTTGACGAGGTATGCCTTGCTACCCTTGACCGACCGGTACTTGTTTTCTCTACTGTAGAACATATCATATTTATCCCACATGTATGGGATACACAACATCACTCCACATGTGTCCAATGGTGCAATTTCACATTCTACCTAATCAACATAGCTGGCACTAATGAAAAATTTGATTTTACATCTTCGAGTGATTCTCATAATAGTTTTTCCTTGCAACCATACTAGTGAATGTGGTTACACCAGATCGTATGTTTCTAGACCAAGCTCATCAACTAGTGTTTCAGAAACCAGGTTACATCAAGAACCACTATCGAACAAGGAATTTACCTTTTGGTTCTTTACTTGAACTTTGATTCAGAATAACGCATGTTTATATCCACTCACCCTTGGTTGTTGTAATGTGGTGCAAACTACAAGTTTGTCCATATCAAAGGTGATTTCTATTACTTCGTCTTTTGTCTCAGTATATACCTTTTCTTTCCCCTTTGAATTTAGCCACTTTGGATGCAATGCTAGATGAAGTTTCCATCACTTCTCTTCTGTGTGTCCATCTACATCGCAATGTTTTCAATTCCTATTAGGATCACTCCTTTTCTTGGCTATGGTTTTTATCTTCTTGTCTCTTTTCTTGTTGGTTTCTTCTTGGACCATGTGCTGTCATCTTTTCCTGGAGTCCAAATCAATGTAGAGAACCTTCTTTCTAGTCTCATCTATGATTTTCATACCATGAAGCTGCAACTATCTTCATATATGGCTGAAAATTCCTCTAAGGTGCTTCATCACTTCCCCTGGTTCTTCGAGAGAAATACCCAACTTGATGACTTGCCTCTTGAACTTGGAAGTGTACAATTGCACTCCTTTTTCTTGTTCTTCCTGAAGGTATTGCTACTTCATGAATTGTTCCTATTTGTAGCGTATGGGATAGAATTGTGACTTCAATAACGCCTTGAATTCCTATCATTTAATCACCAATGGATTCTTTCCTATCCATAGTGATTCCTTATAACTCTCCCACCATAGCAGAGCATGTTCATTCATCTTCAAACATGAAAAGGAGATTTGTTGTGTTTCTTGGATTTGATAAAGATCAAGGTAAATTTTCAATTGTTTCAACCAATTATCCAAGGCTTAAGAATTAGCTTGTCCATTAAACATGGGTATTTCTAACTTCACTTCAACTTTGAAAGGAACACTGGAAGATGAAGAAAATTTGTTTTCATTACCTGAGTTTTCAAGCATCTTGCCTTTGGAAAATTCTGGGCCAACCATTTGTTCTTCATGCTCAATATCTACTAATTGTGCTTCCTTACCCTTCATTACTAGCATTTGTGTCACCAACTTTGTCAATGTAACAATGCTTTGCTCCAGCTGATCCAATCTTACCTTTGGGTCTTTCCTATCATCTTCTTCATGATGATTCCCTACCATTGATAGCGCTCTGCTTCTTTGTAGGCATGGTAGCAATTCTTTTCCACTGTTTTGGTATTGGTTGTGGGTTTTTACCATGAAGGTGTTCTCCAAGACTTCAGTATCTTCTTTGATACCATCTTATCAATAAATAGTATGCCTATGTCATGTCCGTCTCACCCAACATTGATTCTTCTATGGAACAAAATTATTCTGTCTATCTTGATCTTCTTTGACTAGTTATAAGCCATGTCATATGTTGGTAAATAGATCGTTGACTAGAAGATGGACCAGTCGACCTTCCAATAGTCAGGTTGAAAAAATGATAGAAAATTTGACTAGGAGAAGGGAAATTGGACTATCTTCAAATCAGTTTGACCAAATAATAAACTCGTCGAACACCCACTAGTTGCATCGACAAAATGGATGACCAACCAAATGCGTTGATGGTTGGGTTGACAAAATGAAATCTCGGTCGACTACTCCAATGGTCGGGTCAAAAAAGTGAAATCCCAGTCAAATGAGTCGACCAATAGTTAAAAAAATATCTATAGGGTGGATTCTATCTTCAACGACAAAGGAAAATTGTTTGCAAGTCAATTTGGGTAACCCAAAACAAATAAAAACGTCCAAGGGTGATTTTTGGCCACCCACAACAAATAAAATAATGCAAGGACGAATTTAGATGCTCAGCAGTGAACAAAATGCCCAAAGATCTATAAATTCTCCCAACAATTAATTCTTGGCGTGTGCAGAATGTGTGTATCCCGTATGGCTTCAATACACCTATGGGTGAAAGGGAAACACCCAGGTAGTGGTGAATTCACCCAGGTAAGTGTAAATTTTCCCATGCAGTAAATGAAACGCACATGGGTTCGTAAATTCACCCAGGCAGTGGAAGAATTCTTTGGATGGGTACTACAGTTGAAAAAACACTTCAACAGAGTATGCATAGATTTTCGTAACACAAAAAAAAATTCCCAAAGCATAGATTGCAGTAACTCATAGATTTAACATTTAAATGGGTTTATTTTACTATGCTCAGGAGAAAATTACAAAGGGGTGAACTATACACTTAAATTAGTTTATTTTTACTCATGGAAAGAACAAAATTACAAATTTCATGGATCAGAAACACCTTCGCTTAGAGTGAACGGGCACATTAACTCCTTTGTCCACTCAACCTCAAGCAGGTTGTCCTCTTCGAGCTTCAATTTCTACTAATCTCCTTCCCTCTTTCTCCTTGCATCTCCCTTCGTTTCCCTCTTCACTGTTGCTCCCATTACTTTTAATGGGCTTCTCTTGGAAGGCCAACATTCACAATTATTTGTTTCACCTTCCCATTGTGCCAAAAGACAAAAATAAAATGAAATAAAAAAAAAATGTTTATTTACAAAATTTACAAATATTTGCGAAGATCCAATTCAGATCACGAATGACAATGATTATGTGATTTTAGTTGTCAATTGGTTCTCTAAGATGGCCATATTGGCACCGTGCAAGAAGAGTATCACAACTAAATCCACTACTAATGTCTTCTTTGATCATGTTTGGGTTCATTTTGGGCTACTAGGGACCATTATTTCAGATAGGAACAATAGGTTTCATAGTACCTTTTGGTCCAACCTATGGTCTTTGATGAATACCAACTTGACCAAATCGATTTCCTTCCACCCCCAAATAGATGGAAAAACATAAGTGGTTAATATGATGATTGTGCATACCATATGCATGTACAACTCCAAGCATCCATACACATGGGATGCGATCCTTCTATATGTTCAACATAGCTACAATAGATCCCTACATAAATATATTTTTCAGATCCCTTTCCAAGTGTGCTTGGGGTTCCATCCACTATCTCCCATTGATGTAGCTCTGCCCATTTCATATTCACAAGAAGAGTCATCCCATGCTCATACTAAGGCAAATAAAGCAACAAAATTTGTTGAGAATATATATTACATCCAACAATAGGTTCACGATATCCTATAGAAAGCCAATGCCAATTACAGGCAATAGCATGACCAACACTAGGTTCCACACAAGTTTCAGGTTGATGATAAGGTGTGGTTTCATTTGTAGAAAGAGTGCCTCAAAGGCCCCCATAGGAATCTCATAAAACTCCAATATGGGCCTTACACCATCGAAACAAAATTTGGGTGATATTTATTTTGAATTGAGTATCCCCCCTTTTCTTGGGTTGCACTTAGTATTTAATGTGAAATTTCTTCGACCATATTTTCCACCCCTATTGGATACTTCATAAGTGGTTAAGCATTTGGCCCCTAAATAAATGAATATTGACTACATTGAGTAGACTATAGTGGATTGGATAATGGACACCAATATTAAGGGCACCCACCAATAGAACATACAACTCTATCATGTTTTCAAAGCAAGACATCTCTTCATCGAGGCAAGTTTCTCACTAGGAGTCAAATTCAACAAAAAATTCCCCATCTAATGAGGGAACTTGACACAATGGAGACCATTTCTTCCTAATGGGGGAGGAATTATCCAGGGGGAAATTAGTGGCCACTGACCTCTTCCACTAACTCAATATTGTTCTATGTCTTGGAAATTATTTTATCTACAATTGTTAGGTCCTAAACTTTCGAGGTCATTTTGAGGCCTTAAACGATTTTTTTTGGCCATTCGAGGGAATGTAGTGGCCATGTCTTGGAATATTCACCAATACTGAGAGGTGGTGTGAATCAATATTGAGCACTTTTTACCATTTCTTAATCAAAACATGTAATATTTAACTTATCAATCAATTTATCACTTATGATTGCATTCAATATATCATGAGCAGTACCAATCAACAATGCATAAAAAAAAATCATAGATACATAGTACACTAGAATTTATGTGGAAACCCAAATGAGATAAAACCATATAATTCTTTCTTATATATCAAAGATTACATTCATAGGAAGCACCAAATTCCAAATTATCTAGCACCAACTAGAAGGACACTCCAACCCCCTATTTACAGGATCCAACCTGAAGGAAGATACAACTCCCTATTTTCTCCAGCTCCAATTGGAAGGAGGCTCGAACCCCCTAATTTTACAGGCTCCAGCCTAAAGGAAGCTCCAACTCGCTATGTTCTCCGGATCCAACTGGAAGGAGTCTAAGACACCCTAATTTAAAAGATACAACCTGAAGGAAGCTCCAACTCCTTGTATTCTCTTACACCAACCGGAAGGAGGCTACAAGCCCCTCCCCTTACACCTTCCATCTGCCCTAAAATATAAGTATAGTCTAAACATCACTAATAATCAAACTTTCACTGATAATCAATATGTCAATGTCAGTGTCACTATCACTGTCACTGCATTCCTCATTGATACTAATATATCATCATCATAATCATCATCAACAAGCTAGATATACTCAATCATATGCCAAGATCACTAAGATAATCTCTCATACATATTCTCAACATCATCAACATATGTGATCCAGGGGATCAAATTTTTCTCAAAAATAAAATTGCTCGGAATCGCTTCAAAACTAACACGTGTGTAGGCCTCATCCTTACGATTCCAATGCAACTTGAACGGGTTCAAACGAACGTTGTATGAGTGAGATATTTTGTTCTGTTCATTTTTCCAACCAAGCAAAATTTTGTTGATTGTACAATTCGTACAGTGTTGATGTGGCAGCCGACCGTACATTCCATACGATCGTACAATGACATGGAAGATGAGTTGGAATGTTGAATGGGTAGGCATTCGCAGACATGTGGATGAATCAGGTTGTGACATGTGTCATTTTAGTTGGAAAATTGTATGGTGCCACGTGGCCCAGTCGTGGGCTACCACATGGCACCCCTGTAGTTGGTAAAATGTGGTGAAGTCTGCGGGGATCGAACTCTCAACCTCTAAGTGGAAACATCAACACCTTGGAAGGGCCCGGGTTACCATTCTTCCTGTGGTGTTTCTTAACCCGTATGGTTTGATTTATTTATTTGAATTTCACTATGGTGTAGTTTGGAGCGGGGTTCGGGATGGAGCTTAGCCCCATCCCCCGGTTGTATGTTGTGTCTGTCACATGATCGTTCCACACTTCATACCTTTGGCACGTGCATACCATTGAAATGATGTTTAGCCCTGGTCACATATCACCTTACCACATGACCACATGCATACATGCAGAGGAGCTAGCCGACGGGCGCGGAAAACTGTTAGGTTGTTGGCCACATGGGGCCATATGACCGGGTTCTCCACTGAATATTGGGGGTCGGCACAAACGATCGTACAAATTTTCCCATTTTGCGGGATCGTGGTGTGTGATGGGTTTTGGCACAAAAAACACACAGAGGCCAATTTAGTCACACAGTGGGTGCAATTTGGCGAGTAGGTACAACAAGCTTGAAGGGGAAAACTTCCAGGAGGTGTAACTTCTTCATATTTTGGCCAAACCAGGTGTCGAAAAATCCCAGCTAGGTGTTTTTGGATGTTCTGGAGCCATTGGAGCCATCTATTTTGTATTATGATCACTATAAGAGCACTTTTTAATCATAATGAAAATGATCCAAGGGAAGTTGGACCAGGAGATGTAGCCCAAGAGAGGGGTGAACTCCTTTATCATTTGATGTGTTATGTGTTCATTATTGATGGCTTTTATATGTCTGATATGTTGCTCATGATTAAGTAAAAACTCATTAAATTTATGTGTTAGTAACTTGATCCAATTACCCAAACACATACCATTTTCACACTTGCAATTTAAAGGAAAACAAACCCATTTCATTTTCAAATCAGTTGGTATTAGAGCATAGGTTTGAGGGTTTGATTGTTTGTGCAAGTGTTGTTTTCCGATGTTTACAAGGTTGAAGCTCACAAGAGGAGAAGGACAACTTGTGGATCCAAGTTATCAGCTCTCAAGAAGGAGAGTTGCACATTCACCTCAAGGTTCAAGGAGACATTCACCAAGCATGGCTCATATGGGGAGTCAAGAGAACCTTTATTTAGAAGAGGAAACTTCCAGGAAAGCTTTCTTTGATATGGATGAAATGGTGAAAGTGTTATTTAATGAAAGGAATGCAATATTGCAGGGTGAAATTTCTAATCCTCCAAAATATGATGGAGACCATGAGGACAAAACTCCAAAAGGGAATGGAGGGAATGGTGGCACTCCACCTCCTTCACCTACATGTTCTTCTTCCTCTACTATTTCAGAACCAAATCCTATTTCTCCAAAGGATCATGGTAAAACTATAGAACATACTCCTTTACTTAATCTTGATATTAAATTTGAATTGCCTATGTACAATGGAGAGGTGAATGCAGAAAGATTGGACAATTGGGTTCGTCAAATAGAGGTGTATTGTAGGATACAAAGGATCCAATATGATGAAATCAAACTTTAGCTTGTCTCTCTTAGATTGGAAGGTGCAACACTAATTTGGTGGGAAGCCAAAACTCAAGAGGACATGAAGAAACATGGTAAATGTTTATCCTCTTGGAATGATTTTATTGTTGCAATTAAAAGGTAATTTTATCCATTAGCATACATGCAGAAATATATAATGGATTGGCAAAATTTTAGACAAGCTAAGGGGAAAAATGTACAAAGATATACTCAAGAGTTTATGAAAAGATATTTGATTTTGGGTGTAGATTTATCTTCACAAGATACTTTTCTCAAATACATTGGAGGATTGCATAGTTATTTGAGACATACCATACTTATGTTTAACCCTACAAATCTAGATGAAGTATGTGTGTAGGCTACCCATTTAGAAGCAAGATGAAAGAATGTTCCTCAAGAGGGTAGAAATAAACCTTTCTTTAATGGAGATAAAGGAAAGGGAAAGTTCAAGGGAAAATGAATGAAGAATTCTTCAGTGAGAAAATATGGAGATAATCTGACATGCAAGCATTGTTCTAAGGATGGCCATGATGAAGACCATTGTTGGAAACTTCATACTAAGATGAGACCCAAAAAGTTCAACAACAAAGGGAAGCCAAAGACTGTTGCAACTACCCAACATGATTTGGGTTCAGATTCGGTGATGAGACAAATATTACAGCCATGGGATATAAAGGTAAGGAATCCATTGCTAGCACTAGTTCTTGAAATTCTGCCATCAATGAAACTCAACATGAAAAAGAAAGAATAGAGATTTTCCACATAAGGGTGTTAATTTTTTCAAAATCCCAACCCAGTTTCAGTCTCTCTGATTTTTCAGTCAAATTTAAATGCCAAACTCAGTTTCAGCACTGTTTCAGCATATGCTACAGCCTGGTGTTTCAGCATCTGCTCACAGCGGTGTTTCAACAACAACATATGCTACAGCCTGGTGTTTCAGCATCTGCTCACAACGGTGTTTCAGCATCAACATATGCTACAGCCTGGTGTTTCAGCATCTGCTCAGCACTGTGTTTCAGCATATACTCAGCCTGGTGTTCCAGCATATACTCAGCCTGGTGTTTCAGCTTATGCTACAGCTTGGTGTTTCAGCATAAGCTACAGCCTGGTGTTTTAGCATCTAAAAAACTTAACAGAAAATAAATTTCAGAACATAAAATAAATTTCAAAACTGAAAATAAATTTCAGAACTGAAACATGAGGATTATGAACATCGTTTTCAACGCAGAAATAAAATATCAGCAATATGAAAAACTCAGAAAATATTAGACACAAATATTTTCGGTCTAACTTCGACCCTGGAAAAACCCAC
>ML779662.1:394622-422375 GCA_009831015.1 Picea engelmannii
GAAGTTCCATGAGGTTTCGAGTTCAACTCCCCCCGACTTACAATGTGTGCCGCGTAAGGGGCATCGTGGGCACACCTGGAGGTTATAGTGGTAGCAGTTGGATAACACGGCCACATGCCCAACTAGTTGTTGATTCCACCAGACATAACAAAAAAAAAAAAAAAAAAAATGTTCTAGCTGAACAAACGACACATATGTTCTTTCAAAATGTTTGGGTTCATTTTGGGTTTCCGAAGTCCATTATTTTTTATCGGGATTCTCGATTTGTTGGGAGTTTTTGTTCAAGTTTATGGGAACTCATGGATACCAAGATGAAAAAGAGCACCTCTTTTCATCTACAAATAGATGTTCAGACAAAGGTGGTGAATAGAATGGTAGTACATCTTCTTCGTGAATATTGCAGCAAGCATCTTAATCTTTGGGATGAGCATTTACACTACATTCAACATACTTATAACTGGACAAAGCATTCCTCAACTCAAAGTTATCCACTTGAAGCTTGTTTTAGTTATTTATCGAAGTCTTCTTTAGATATTATCTTTGGGAAAGATGTGTCTATTGATGGTCATAGTGATGTTGACAAGGCCAAGAAGTTCATTGAACAAGTTCAATTTGTGCATCAAACCATTCAAGAATAGTTGGAAAAGAGCCAAGCCATGTACAAAGCAAGTCATGACAAGCATAGTGTTGATCACAAGTTCCAAGTTGGAGATGAAGTTTGGATTTACATTATAAAAGAGAGGCTTTAAGGAGAAGGTAAAAAACTGAAACCACTTAGATATGGTCCTTTCAAGATACTTGAAAAGATTGGTAACAATGCCTTTCGTTTGGATTTTTCTCCTTATATGCATATGTATGTTGTTGTTAATGTTGAGAAATTGAGACTGTATGAGCCTTCTTTGATTGATTATCAAGGAGATCATGTTCATATTCCATCAATTGAAAATTTCTCGCCAGATTTTCTTTCAAAATTGCATGAAGATACAATCCTTGACAGGAAGACAAGGTCTTCAAAGAGAGGGGATGTTGATTACCTTCATATTGGTCTCAAATGCACCAATCCAAGAAAGGCTAGATGGATTGAGGTTGGAAAGGTGAATAAATTGTACCTTCATCTCCAGATAGACTGAAAGTAGTCTTTTGGAGGTCCAAAAGTTTCCCAATGGGGAGGAGTGATTCAGGGGATCAAATTTTGTTAAAAAATCAAAGTGCTTGGAATCGCTTCAAAATGGACACATGTGTAGACCTCATCCTCAATATCCCAACACAACTTGAATGGGTGCAAACATACGTCGTATGAGTGAGATATTGTTTTCTGCTCATTTTTCCAAAAAGGCAAATTTTTGTTGACTGTGCAGTCTGTACAGTGCTGACGTGGCAACTGACCGTACAATGACGTGGCAGATGAGTTGGCATGTTGACTGGGCAAGTGTTGGAATACAGGTGGATGAATAAGGTTGTGACACATGTCATTTTAGTTTGCAAGTTGTATGGTGCCACGTGGCACCCTTCCAGTTGGTAAAATGTGGTGAAGTCCATGAGGGTCGAACCCTCGACCTCTGAGTGGACACGCCATTGCCTTGGCAGGGCTTGGGATACTAGCACGTCCGTGGTGTTTCTTAAACCGTATGGTTTGATTTATTTATTTGAATTTCACTATGGTGTATTTTAGCGCGGGGTCCGAGCTGGGGCTTAGCCCCAACCCCCGGTTGTATGTTGCGTTTGTCACATGATCGTTCCACACTTCATGCCTTTGATGCGCATGTACCATTGCAATTACTTTTCTCCCTGGTCACATATATCCTTACCACATGACCACACACCTACTCATGGAGGAGATAGCCGACGGACGCGCAAAACTGTTAGGTCGTTCGCCACATGGGGCCATACGATCGGGTTCTCTGTCGAAGATTGGGGGGGGGGGCGCAAATGGTCCTACATTTTCACCCATTTTGTGGGATCTTGGCATGTGCTAGATTTTGGCATGGAAAACACACAAAGGACGAGTTAGTCACATAGTGGGTGCAATTTGGCGAGCAGGTACAATAAGCTTGAAGGAGAAAACTTCCAGGAGGTGTAACTTCTTCATTTTTTGGCCAAACTAGGTGCCGAAATATCCCAGCTAGGGGTTTTTGGATGTTCTGGAGCCATTGCAGCCATCTATTTTGTATTTTGAGCATTGTAAGAGAACTTTTTAATAATAATGAAAATGATCCAAGGGAAGCTAGACCAAGAGATGCAGCCCAAGAGAGGGGTAAACTCCTCTATCATTTGTTGTGTTATGTGTTCATTACTGATAATTTTTATATGTTTGATATGATACTCATGATTAAGTAAAAACTCATTAAATTTATGTGTTAGTAACTTGATCCAATTACCCAAACACATACCATTTTCACACTTTCAATTTAAAGGAAAACAAACCCATTTCATTTTCAGATCAATATGCCTCAAACCATGTGCCAAGAGCATGCCTTAAGAATGTTCCAAACCATACAAGATATTCCTTAAGAATATACCACAACCATAAAAATAGAACACATAGAAAATATACATTTAGTCATGTGGCAATCTGGTGTATGTGATCACAGACCTGCAAACCTTCCTCAACTTCTTCAACAAAAGGATAGCATCTTCATTTGACTTTACTTCAGTTTCATTGGACTAGTTTTTGGATTATTCACAAACCCTAACTTTCAACAAACATAACTCCGTACATGTAATGAATAAATATCTAAAACGTTTACACAATATTCTTCCATATAGTCTCTAAAATTCTTCCAAGTTTCACTCATTGAATCATCCCTAAAAAGGAGTTATAGTGAAAATGGAATACCTTGTTTAATGATGACCTATTCTTGAGAGTGAACTTGTAGATAATTCCATGCACAAAATATGTTATATCTTGTTCTAAAATGTGAAACATACATGGGATGATGTACTCTTTCCAATGCAATTGGTCTCATGGAATTTGGATCCTCTATGAAGACGTTATGATTGTTTTTCTCAGAACACTTGTTTGAGACTAGTTTCAGGACTAGTCAAAAACTATATCTTCCATAGAGTGTATCTCCAAACATACAACGTCCCAGAAACTGAAATTTTAGCAAATGTACCCTATATGTCTTCTCAACATCCTCCAAGTTTAACTATCTTAATCATTCTAGAAAAAACGTTATAGCGAAAATGGTAAGATGACATTTAAATAACATACCTTAGAATACATCATCACAAGACTTCATCCTACCTTGGAATTTCCCCCTTCTTCACTTCATATTCCCTCTAAAAATTTTCTCAAATCTTGTTTTTACCTCAGATAAAAATCACGTGAGTTAATGTAACAAATGAACTCTTATATGCCTTATTTATACTATATTTGGCACGCTCTTTTTAGGGTCGACTTGACCTAAATAAAATTCAATTTAATTTTTAATGATTATTCCATTGAGGCTGACTTTACCAACAATATCCTTAATATTTATTTTAATATTCATTGCAATGGGGCTAACTTATAACTTCTTGTTTGCAACAACTTTTCTTCTTTTAAGTAATTTGGGTCTGACTTGTCACTTCTTGTTACAATTGTTTAGGTTTTCTTAACCATACTTCAGAGATTCCATATTCAAGAGGGAATATCTCCTCAACCACAAGGAACCACATGACATACCACCCAAATTTGGAAATGGCATGATGAAGACTATCCATCTATGAGGTTTTTTCATTTATGGGCCATGTCCTTCATCCTTGTTTTCCTCAAATAGTTTATGGCTTCATGACCATACTTCTAGAGCTTCTCAACCACTTAGCCATCTTTCCAGGGCTTCTTGTAGACTTCCTCAAATCATATTATCATGAGGGCCATGCTTAAAGATACACCATAATGGGACCACTTTGGATACTTCTCCAAATACATCCATCACTTCTAGATGCTTATTCTAGGGTTGACTAGGGTTGACATCAATGACAACCAACTATCCAACACCATGGCGTACAAAGGCCTACCAAAAATTGTACTTGTTATTTATATATTTCCAATGATCTATTGTGCATCCATAATAAAGATTGTATGAAAAATTTATGCCCTCATGAAGTTGACATATCGAACAGTCACCTTGAGGCCCACAATCCTTTTGGTGATTTGTCTCCTAGAGTTAGATTTTTGTATATTTAGGATTTTTACCTACCGCTGGAAATGGGATGATGAGGACTATCCATATATGAGGGTTTTTCATGCATGGGCCATGTCCTTCATTCTCGTTTTCCTCAAATATCTGGGGGCTTCATGACCACAATTCTTAGGCTTCTCAACCACTTAACCACTTAGCCATATTTTCAGGGATTCTTGTAGACTTCTTCAAAGCATCTTCCCATGAGGGCTAATCTTAAAGCTACGCCATAAGGGGACCACTTTGGAGACTTATCCAAATACACCCATCACTTATAGATGCTTCTTTTAGGGTTGACTAGGGTTGAAATCAATGACAACCAACTATCCAACAATATCCTCCTTTGGCATTGATGGAAACACTCATACTCCACCTATGACCAATGCTCCCTATATTTCTCTCCTTATGTTTCTCTTTCCCTTTGACATAAATGGAAAAGGATAACTCTCTTTGGGGTTTGTCCCTCTGCCTTCACACTTCCGATATTTCTCTCCTGGTCTTTCTCTTTACTTTTGATATCAATAGCAAAGAATGACTCCACATGATAGTATACCTTCTCTGAACAATCTCTCTTTGTCTTCATGCACTCCTCCTATCTTCATGCTTCTGATCTTTCTCTTATTATTTTGTTCTTTCTCTTCCCCTTTGACATTAAGGGTAAATCTCTTTGATGATTTCTCTCCCCCTGTCTTCTTTTACAAGATTCCATGTAGATCAATGTGGTGCTTCTTGTATATGCTTTATTTCCTCTCTTCCGATGCTCTTTATCCATTGATGCTTCCTGATGATGTAAACAACTAGCATATATAAAAATAAATCATATTGAGATTCCTTTATTACTTTACTTGAAGTCTTCAAGGATTTTCATCTTCACTAAACTAACACCAATGACATAATCATCCAACAATTTTATCTTGACCATATAACTCTTCCTAATGGTTTCTCTCGGTCTTGTTGTGTCTTTCACTACTTGTCTTCCTGTGACTAGTTGGTTCAACCTATCAATATGATTCTTTTTTGAGTCATATGATTTCATCCATTGTCGTGTATCTTATATGGTTCATGTCAAGTATTGTCTACTATACATGCCAAATATCTCATGAAATCATCTATGTCAATGTGTCATAAAAATTGTTCATGACTCTAATACTCAACTACACGCAATGATTACCCATTTTCTTCTTCTTAGAATCCCCCTCTTCATCATTCACATTACTAGGAGTCTTTAAGCTAGATGTCTTAGAAGAATACTTCAATCTACTCTTATTCATAGTCATCTTTCCTCTTCATCTATAGATTCATCATCTTCCTCTTCATCTATAGATTCATCATCTTCCTGAATTCTGACATCTTCTTCTTCTTCATCTTCCTGAATTATGGCATCTTCCTCTTCATCATCTTCCTAAATTCTGAAATATTCCTCTTTCCCTGTAGATTCATTATGATCTTGCACTACTGCAAATCATGTGAGTATGATCTCTGGGAATTTCTCTCCATTCACTTGCTCTTCTTGTTTTTCTTTTCTTCTCCAAAACTTCTTGTACCTGATATCAGTGTTTTCCTTCATGGAAAGTTCTATCATGCTTCTACAATCATGAGATATGTGTCCATAGTTGTGGAATTTGTAACATTCAACATTATAAGGAGCCACATAAGCATTTATTTCTTAAAAAATTCTTCCATAAGCTCTGCAATCTATAACTTTGTGTCCAAAGTTAATACAAGTAAAACAATGACCATAAAAGAAACTTTGATACCTGGAGGTAAATTAGATTCTTTATGATGCAGCCTTCTAAATTCATGCCCTGGATGGTCATGATCTTCTATTTTGTTGTTTCCTTCTTGATGATTAAATATTCTATGGTACTTGAATGTAGAAGGTCTTCTTGGAAATACATTTCTTATGTATTCATTTCTTTCCATTGTTGATTGTTGATATTTTGTTCCTTTGATTGGTTTATCTTCTTCCATTACTTTAATGTTGTTATTTAAATGCCTATAACTTCTAATGACTTCTTCATAACTCTTTTTTTTGCTTTGTTTGTCATAGAGCTTGAACCTTTCTCAAAATGAATTTTCTTGTATCCCAGTCTAGATTTGTCACTCCATGGCCTTTGGCTGTTGAGAATGTCTTTTAGCACTTGAGAGATTTTCAAGTTCTTGTTGAGCTTGTTGAATTCAATTCTCAATGACATGAATTCTTCTTCAAGATTCTCACAATATTTTTTTTTTCTTTATGATCTAGATCTTCATTACTTCTTTTGTTTTCTTTCCTTCTTCAAGTTGGGTTCTCAAGGAGATGAATTATTCTTCAAGTCTTATTTCTTGTTGACTGAATTTTTCTTCAAGCTTGTTTAAGTCTTCAGATATTTCCTTAATATGTCTTGTTAGAATAGTTTCTCTCTTTTCTGCTTCTTTTACCTTGATTTTGAAGTGAGAAAATTCTTCATAATTTTTATTTGATTTTTGAGAACCTTCCTTTAGCTTGATCATTTCTTCTTTGAGTGAATTGTTTTTCTTCCTTTATTTCTTCAACTTAGTTAAAGCATTGATTAGTTCTACCTCAATATCAACTTCACCTTCTTCTTCATCACTTTCAGGAGTTCCTTTATGAGTTTTCATATCCATAAAACTCTTTCTGAGTCACTTTCGCTTTCATCATCCTCATAATATGAAGAACTTTCTTCTTTTGAGTAAAGGATTTTCTTGAAGAATTTGTTTTTGTTTTCTTTCTTGTTTTCATTTTTATGTTTCTTTTATTTCTTGGGACCTTCTTCTTCTTCACTATTTTAACTCTTAGCATAAGGACATTTAGAAGAAAAATCACCAATTCCACCACAATTAAAACATTTTAAAGGAAGCATACATCTATACTGTCTGGTTCCTTTATTCAACTTCCTTAAGAATTTTGTTGTTTCTTCATCTTCATCTAATTCATAGTTGTAGCTACAATTTGGATTTGAATTTTTTTTGTTCTTCTTCTTTGTCTTCTTGGATTACTTGAAAGCCACTTCCTTCTTGGATGGATTCTCTTGCTCTATTCTCATGTCATAAGTTGTAAGGATTCCATGTAACTTGTCCATACTCAACATAGATAGATTTTCTCTTTCTTCTAAGGATCAAATCTTAGGATTAAATCTCATTGGAAGAGACCTTAGTACTTTTTGAACAATGACTAGTTCTTTCATCTTTTCTCCCAAGCCTTTAATAGAGTTCACTATTTCAGCAACTCGAAGAAAGTATGTTGCAATATCTTCATCTTCCTTCATTTTCAGCTATTCAAATTTACCTCTATAAGTTTGAAGATTGGCCCCTTTGACTTTGGCATATCCTTCATACAAATTTTAAAGTTTGTCCCAAATATCATTTGCAGAGTCACAATGCATAACCTTGACATATACTGAGCTAGCTAGGCTACTTAGAATAGCATTTGTATCCCTTGAATTGTTTTCACTGATTTTATTTCCATCTTTATCTGTTGGGGGAGTGGAAATAGCCGTGTATCCGTCAAATACTACTTGCCATACATCAAATCCATGTGCCTGCAAAAACGTTTTCATCCTTCTATTATAGAAGGCATAGTTCTGACCATCAAACATTGGCATTTCAATCTTAATGCAATCCATGATCTACCTTCCAGTTGTTAGATTGTTACTAAAGGAACCTGATCTGATACCAATTGTTGGAGTATTCACCAATACTGAGAGGAGGGGTGAATCAATATTGAGCATTTTTTACCATTTCTTAATCATAACATGGAATCTTTAACTTATCAATCAATTTATCACTTATGATTGCATTCAATATATCATGAGCATTACCAATAACAATGCATAAAAAACAACCATATATACACAATACACCATAATTTATGTGGAAACTCAAATGGGATAAAACCACACAATCATTTCTTATATATCAAAGACTGTTTTCATAGGAAGCACCGACTTCCAAATTATCCAATACCAACTGGAAGGAGGATCCAACCCCCTATTTACATGCTCAAACCTAAAGGAATCTACAAGTTATTAGATTCTCTTGATCCAACTAGAAGGAGGTTCCAACTTGAAGGAAGCTCCAACTCCCTACATTCTCTGTCTCCAACCATAAGGAGTCTACGACCCCCTAATTTACAGGCTCCAAAATGAAGGAAGATCCAACTCCTTGTATTCTATGGCACCAACCGGAAGGAGGATACAACCATTTTTCCTTACCCATTCCTTCCACCTTTAAATATAAGTATAGACTCAACCTATCACTGATAATCAACCTATCACTGATAATCAACATGTCATTGATAATCAACTTGCCGGTGTCTCTGTCATTGTCATTGTATCAGTCACTAATACTAATATCTCATCATCAAAATCATCAACAACAAGTCATATATACTCAATAATATGCCAATATCACTAAGATAATCTCTCATATATATTCTCAACATCATCAACATATGCCTCAAACCATGTGCCAAGATCATGCATTAAGCATGTGCCAAACCATCCAAGATATTCTTTAAGAATATACCATAACCATCCAAGATATGCCTTAAGAATATACCATAACCATCAAAATAAAATAGATAGAAAGAATACCTTTAGTCATGTAGAAACCTGGTGTATGTGATCATAGACCTACATACCTTCCTCAACTTCTTCAACAAAAGGATAGCATATTCATTTGACTTTACTTCAGTCTCGTGGGACTAGTTTTTGGATTAGTCACAAACCCTAACTTTCAACAAGCATAACTCCATACATGTAATGAAAAAAGGTCTGAAAATTGTATGCAATTATATTCAATATCATCTATGAAATTCCTCCATGTTTCACTCATTGAATCATCCTTGAAAAGGAGTTATAGCGGAAATGGCAGAGCTTGTTGAATTCCGTCCTATTCTGGAGAGAGAAAATGTAGAGAATGCCACACACTGAATATTTGATATCTAGTTGTGAAACTCACACAAAACATAATATGCAATTTACTCTTTCCAATGCAATTGGTATCACATAATTTGGATCCTCTATGAAGTATTTATGATTTTTTTCTCTGAACACTTGTTTGAGACTACTTTCAAGACTAGTAAAAAACCCTATCTTCCACAGATTGTATCACCAAAAATAAAATGATCCAGAAGCTGAAATGTTTTCCATAGGTACCTTGATATGTCTTCTCAACATCCTCCAAGTGTCACTATATTGATGATTCTAGAAAAAACATTATAATGAAAATGGTAATATGACATTTAAATAGCATACCTTAGAACACATCATCACAAGACTTCATCCTCCCTTGGAATTTCTCCCTTCTTCACTTCATATTCCCTCTGAAATTTACCTCAAATCCACTTGGTTACCTCAGATAAAAATCACTTGAGTTAATTTAACAAATGAACTCCTATATGCCTTATTTATACTAGATCTAACACCCTGTTTTTAGGGTTGACTTGACCCAAATAAAATTCAATTTAATTTTAAATAATTATTCCATTGAGGACAACTTTACCAACAATATCCTTAATATTTATTTTAATATTCATTGCAATCGGGCTGAATTGTAACTTATTGTTTGCAACAATTTTTATTCTTTTAAGTAATTTGGGGCCAACTTGTCACTTCTTGTTACAACTATTTAGGGCTTCTTAACCATACTTCGGGGCTTCCATCTTCAAGAGGGAATATCTCCTCAACCATGAGGAATCATGTGGCATACTACCTAACTTTAGAAATGACATGAGAAAGAATATACATCTATGAGGGTTTTTCATGTATAGGCCATGTGCTTCATCCTCGTTTTCCTGAAATATTTTGGGGCTTCATGACCATACTTATGGGGCTTCTCAACCACTTAATCATATTTCCAGGGATTCTTGTAGACTTCTTCAAAGCATATTCCCGTGAGGGCCATGCTTAAATATACACCATAAGGGGACCACTTTGGATACTTCTCCAAATACACCTATCACTTCTAGATGCTTCTTCTAGGGTTAACTAGGGTTGACATCAATGAAAACCAACTATCCAACACAATGACCTACAAAGACCTGCCAAAAATTGTACTTCTTATTTAAATATTTCCAACGACCTATTGTGCATCCCTAATGAAGATTGTATGAAAAAATTATTCCCTCAGGAAGTTGACGTATCAAATAGTTATCTCGGGGCCCACAATCCTTTTGGTGATTCGTCTCCTAGAGTTACAGTTTTGGATATTTAGGATTTTTACCTCTTAGGGTTTAATTATTCATTTTAAAAGGCCATTTTGACCTATTTTAAGGTATTCTTGTGAATGAGTGTAGCTAACACCTCTCTCTTTAGAGATAAGCTACCACCACTCTAGATAGTTTGTATTGCTTTTCATTTTACAATTGTTTCCTATTTCATTCATCAATAGAATTTGGGTTTTATTGTATTATTGTGCTCTCTGCAATATTTTTATGTGTTTGATTCCATTAATATTCCTACCTTTCATTTTTTTTCTCTATACAATCTAGATCAAACCAAATGGACCCATAAGACTGGAATGGAAAGAAGACAACCAAAATGAACCAAACGAAAAAATAACTTCACATAAATGATCACCTATGAACATGAATGACATAATAATAGTGGATTAAGAGACTAGGGTATACAGATTTAGGCAAGCACCATTCACCCATATTGGTCAAATAATGCCATTGATTGAGCCAAAAAGACCACATTAGACTCCATGATATCTGCAACTAAAAATGAACACAACTAGTGCATTTGTAACTTACCTAGGTGCTTTGGATATTTACTATCATAGAGAAAAAATGGATCTCCCTTTGTAAATGATATAGAATTGAGGTTGCAATCATGTTAGTCCTTCTTTTTAGATTTCTCAAATGTCTGATGGAAATTGACTAGGAAAATGGTTTCCTCTAGTTGCATGAACTCAACAAGCCACTTCACAAAGGATTTTTCTTTTGTCATATGAGTGGCGTATGAAACAAACAAGTGAGTAACCACAAACTCAATAAGAACCATGGTTAATGAATGAGTGAATAACATTCATGACAAACACCCGAGAGTTGTGGAAGAACCGTAACATCCCTAGTTTTAATCTTTGTAAATTATAATGTAATTGTATAAATGAAATTTAGGTTGGTGAGACAATATGTTTGGGGTGAACATCCCATATTGATTAATATGTTTGAGGGCCAAACTATGTATTATGTACATTGAAATAATTCATAAAAATAATAATCACTAGTTGTGATACAAGAGGGATGGTAATCATGGGGGGCTATGATTCCACAAGAGAGGGGGATAAAGAGGGGTCCAAGGGAAAACCCATGTCATTTACCTAAGTTAATGTGTCATTTCCATCTAATACTTCTTTGACTTATTAGACACTCGTTCATTGAATTCATGTAAGAGGTTGGGTGAGGGAGTCACCTCACAAAGTTATTGAGAGCATGAGCCTAAGTACAATCAACCTTGGGAAGAGTGAGATTTAAGAAAGAATGGGAGAAGAAGGAAATTTGAGCAGGAATATGGGAAATTTTATGAGGAATAAATCTCTATGGCTTGGATTAGGACCACAACAAACAGAACAACACCAAGAAGTTAAATCAAATCTCAAAGATGCTAGATAAATGGAAATGCCAACAAAATAAAGGATATAATCCTACCTCTTATGGATGTTTGTAGGAGACCAGTGTTGAGCTCACAATCCAATGTGTGATACCTATAACTTGTCCTCAACAACCAAGATACATAGGCATTTGGAAAATGTATGAAATGTCAGCATATAAACTAGCATAATCCATCAACATGTATAGAAAAATTACCCATGGAAAATAATATAAACATTTGCAACATATAATTGGAAAAGAAAAAAGTATTTCTATTAACATAATTAGGAGGACAACCTTCCGTATCAACAACTCATCGAAACCGAGAAACTAAGTCTCTCTACCTGGGCCTTCACCACTTCAATCCTCCACAAGGAAAGCTCACAAGTTCTATGAGTAATTGGGTTCCTCCTTCATAGGATAGGGAGATATTGGGGGATGAACATAAGGATAGTTCAGACTTAAAGGACTAAGGGATGTAGACTCAAGTATGTAATATGAGGAAAAATTTCTCCAGAGTGTACTTGTTCTCAACTTTTTCTCCCTCTTCAAGGCTTGTATATGGCTCAATTTATAACCTCCAAAGGGAATTGAAGGATCGAATTGGAACATTTCCAACATATGAAGGGCCAAGGATCATGGATCCCATGACTTGGCATGGAAAATACGAAATATTTTTAATTTTGAGCACAAAACCCGATGTACACAGGTTGTAATGGAGCAACCTGTGTATATGCAAGTTGCATAATTGTAGCCCGTGTATATGTACAAAATTTGATTTTTTGTCTTTTGACTGAGAAAAATGGGGAAACTCAATCTGTAGAGGGAAAGGTTTGGTCACCAAAGCATAATGCATAGGGTGTGGCAAAAATTTCCATAACAAGACAATTTTTACCCACAATTTTTTTAGGTAGTAAGAGGGGACCTAGGTTCTTGGAAAATAAAAACCCATGCTAGCCATGGAAATCAAAATTATTGGACTGATTTTGATGATGAAAATGAGGTTGGGTTCTTGTAACATCTTCGTGGAGCTGTGAGTTAAAGCTAATAATTAGGTTGTAAGTATGTCAGTTCATTTCTTATTGAGGAAATGGCTCAAGATCCTTGATAAGGTTGTTGTGAGTGCTCCTAGAGTAGCTGATATTTCTTGGAGTCCCCAGCTATGAGATTCCTATCCAAAAAAGTGCATTGAATCCCTAGAGGGAAGTCCTAAGGGACTGTGTGTAGTGAAGAGGGATCTCATTCCTTGGGTTGTGCAAGTTAAGGGGAAGACAATTGGAGGATTGGAACTATTGTTGGAGCAGAACCTGGGCTTTGGGATACTAAATGTGGAGAGTGGACAAACAAGAGGGACAAACCTCCTTGTGGAATCATATCCTTAGCTCATGGGTGGCATGTTGTTTATAAAATGGAACAACAATTCCTATGGCTGGGATGAATGTCCCTTGTACGCAGTCGGTTGGTTCGACCATTAAAAGATAAGTTTTACATTGTTTTTTATATGTTTACTTCCACTATGTAAAGTGTTAATTGAATGTTGTTATGTTTTATGGGTATGCATGCATTCATGGAATTTTATTATGTTGTTACATGCACGAGTAATTTAGTATGCTTCATGTTATTAATTTCATTTGTATAGATAATTTAAATCCATTTTTAGCAGGTGGGTATTATACAAATTGGTATTAGAGAAAAAAAATTTACTCGTAGTGGGTATGTTATAGAGTGGTATCAAAGCTTTTGGTTCAACATCAAATTCATATAGGCTAAGGACTAGTGAGAATTTGAGAAATTTGTTGCTGTATAATTTTAGTTTATGTTGAATTTGGGAGAAAATGACAAATTCAGAGTGAAAAATCTCAATTTTGGGGTGAAATATGCATGTAATTTGGAAAAGGGATGCTAAATTGATAGTCACTGGGTCGAGTTCATCTATTGGAAGCTAAATCCATAGATTCCATGGTAGAAAAAAATAGGAAATTTCAAAAAACAAATTATAAAACTTTCGAAAAAGTATAATTTTCAATATTTTTGAAAAATTCCATACATGTGATGACAAGGACCGTACCCATGATGTGGACTGACAGGATCTATGTTGGCAGTGCCATAGTGGCAGAAGGCAAGGGTCGTCGCACAGAATTGATGAATCAACGATCGATATTACATTTGATTTTGAGATCAACAGTGTTGTTGCGCGTCTCTCATTATTCTAGGGGGTTGAAGACACGAGGTTCATCAAGATTTGACCAAAAAAACCCTAAGGCATTGACATATCAATATTCAGTCGAGGACCAAAGAAGGTTTCACCCAAGACGCCATGACAATCACAAAGACAATCTGGTCTTGTGTTGGATGTGAAGGGACAATGCACATAAGGAAAACTCTCAGTATTTTATATATTCATTATTCATAATCCATTAACACGATAATAAGAATAAACCATTAACACAGATATCCATTCAACGTAGAAAAAAACATATTGAATTATAGAGATTAACAAGACTTTTTATTATATTAATTTGTTCCCAAAATGCATATAAAGATAGACGCATATCACATAGAACTGCACTCTTTCACTCTAATTCATTCAATATACATTTCATTAAATTGTTCAATGCACTCTATCTGTATTTTTCCCACTAAATTGACTATATTATAGACTCTTTTCAAACCTGAGAAAAGAATCCTACAAACTCAGATAAAATTCTCTCAAAATCAATACCAGACTACCCTTAAAACTAGAATTTTCTTCTTCTAATTTTGCACTTGACTCTGTCTATTTATTTTTCTTTGGCTCTTTGTCACTTTATTCTCTTCTTTACTCTCTTCAGTGATCACCAAATACACATGCTTCTTCTGTCTTCATGCATCCCACATATCCTCATTAGACCATGGAAATCCTAACTAACTTTCTATCTCATCCATAATATTTCCCACGATACTTCGAGATATTCTTGTTCATCATTTAAGAAGATTCCCAAACACATTCTCAGATTTAGTATGCATGTAGTATCTTTATATCCTTTATGCACCATACAAAATTATGTTGACGCATGGGTGATCTTGCTTTGGATGTTGCAACTGCTAATTCTCCTTGTGTCACATAGTGTATATGTGCATGTAGTGTTGATTTGTGGAACACACACAACTTACCCAAAACCTTGGGAACCAATGGGCCCCCAAAACTATTAGTTGGATTGTCCTTGAGATAATGGAGCTACTCACAACTTGAGAGAGAAGGTGGATGGGATGATTACCATGGATTTCTGGAGAAATTGTTGAAATTCATTGTCAGCCTCATTGAATTTCTCCTATAATCTCTTGGTGAGCCAACAAACGTCTTATGTATCAGCCACTATAACTTTCAAAGACTGAATATTGATCACTTCCATTTGGAATAGCATAGGGTTTTTCGATGCGTGTGTTTTTTCCATCTAAGTGTAGTGTCACTCTGTTTTACTTGATACTTCTAATGTGATGCCATAAATGTTTTGTTGTTCGGCATGGGCCGTTGTGATCCGATGTAGTTTATTGGAAATGGATGTCATTGTCACTAGTTGTTATCCTCGGGTTAAGGATGATAGTTATTTTTATTCTTGCATTAATGCATCCTGAGTTTCATGAATATTATCATCAATGACCTAGACCTCTGGAGCATTCTAGAGGTGGGTACAGAGAGTGAATCTGTACTCGACTAGATTTTTACAAAAATTCCTATGGCTATGGTTCAGGGCCACAATAGAGTGATATCCTAAAATACCACTCTAATAATCAAATCAAGCAATCAATTAAAAATAACTACTTTGAAACAACTAAATTTCAAGGGAACAAGAAGAGAATAAACCTAGATTCTGACGTTTGATTTCAATCCTGCAAGAAGACTTCTGCTCCTATACTCTTCCACAATGATCCTTTGAAATCTCTTGCAAGCCAAGAGATGATCAACTACGAGGAGGTAGTTATTTGATAACTAACTAAAACATTATCATTACAATTTGCATAATGGATTCAAATTATAATATGTAAAATACATTAAAAACATGAATCACCACATGAAATTTGATGAGAACGAGAGATATTTTATTATGAAAAAAAAAATTGTTTACAACCTGTAACCACTATGGAACGATCCCAAAACTAGGCTCCAAGTTCTTCCACCCAAGGCTAGAGATAATAAACAATAACTCCAATATTGTGTGTTCAAACAAGTCCAAGGAAGGAAAATGCCTCATTGTTGACAATATAGAGAGAACACAACTTCTAAAAACAAGGGTTTCCAGATGGGAAGGACAATCTCATATGAAAGGGGAAAATGGGACTTGCAGGACTATAATGAAAATGCTAGCATAAGGATGCATTTCTCTGTTATGTTTTTCCTCCACCTTAAGGCTCTAATTTATATTCCTTTTTTATAGTTGGAGTCGTTATGGATGGGCTATAGAAGGTCAAGAACCTAAGGAACCCATCAACTCTACCCAAAACTTCAGTAATTATTATTTTTTTGAGATAAATTAACATGTACGTGGGTTTCTCACTAGAAAGGGGCATACATACATGAGTTTCTTTAAGGAGACTTGCATACATAAAGAAAGATGGGGTTTCTTAAAATGTTTTTAGGGAGGAAAAGGGAGATTTTGGTGGTGCAAGAAGGGAAAGGGATGTAGTTGAGGCCAATGAGTCATCATAATCATATGTGGTGTCAAATGATGCTATAACAGATTCCCCCTAATGTGGGAGGTCAGAAGAGAAATTGATGGACAAAATACATTACAAAACAATCATGAGATTGTGGAGGGACCTTGGTAGGAGTAGTTGAAGACCAATTCTGGAACAGTACCTACAATAGAAACAAGTAAGATACTCTCTTCCCAAGTTAGGCATGCCCATGCTTAGGAGTGATGTAAGCTTGGCCACCAAATCAAGTATAATGTGGATCCAAGGGTAATGAAAGCATAATTTATATCCATGTCCATGAAGAATGTACACAATGGATCCATGTGATATAGAAAAGTAGCAATCATGGCCATGAGAAAAATACACAGTGGATCCATGCAAATGGAGATCATAGCCACGGATGGATACACAGTCGAGTTATGTATCATAATAAAATAGAATATATCTGGAGGCAATGGAGTGAAAAAATTGATCCTATGCAAGTACCAATGTCAAAGAGGGTGGTACAATGAATACATGTTAGGTAGGAGAAAAAATATGTGATGTTCTCACTTTACCTAAGGTATTCAAAATAACATGTTGTGGTACAAGTCTACACCATGTGAATAGATGTTTTGAAGTAGAACACAATGAGGCATTGTTTTATTGTCGATCATTGATGTATATCGTTAACAAATGCAAGACAACCCACTGATAATGATGAAGGGTGTCAAGGTACCTAGTGAAATCTAACAAGTGTGAATAAATGAGTCAATGTCAAACACATGATATAATATATCAATTAGGGGAAATTGATGTATTCTCACTATCAATAGCGAGGGAACCTGCCACTAATGATTGCAAGCCCCAAGGAACAAAAAATGACTCTAGATCCATGTCCCAAATAAAAATGTGTTGAAGTCGATAGGAAGAGATTTGCTAGAAGGAAGGCATTAAGGCATCCTCCATCATCCAGCATGAGGAGTAGTAGAAGGCTAAATATTTGGAAGAAATCAGATAAAATATTGAAAGGACCAAACCGAGGTACAACTTTATCATGTACCAGATGAAATAGCACACTACAAAGACTCTCTGAATAATAGTCAATGATGAAGACTACTGACATAGACAAGGAATCCACCAATGGGGTCAAATGGAAACCAAGGTACCGCACAAAAACCTATCTGTGATAATGGTTTTTGATGTCTAACATAAGGGAGACTACTCAGTCAATGAGCAATGATGGTTTTTCATCTATTGAGTGCAAGGTCACCTACCAATAATGTAAATAGGCCCATGGTGAAACTCTAGGTCATACTTTCATAGAAATGTTTTGTGATCAATGAGAGTAGACCTGCTAGGAAGAATTCAATGGGGACCTTCTATACTAGCATGAGTGAGATACAAAGATACTTGTGAAAATAAGATGTACTTGACACAAGGAAAGGCCCACTTTGAAAGTCAAGGATTCTGTAGAGTGGCCAATACAGGTTTACTTCCCTTGAACATAAACACAACACAAAATTTGACTTGGGAAACATTGACTATAAATTGGGATATGTCTGTGACACAGGAGGCATCAATAAATTCTCCATATTATTGGAAGAATAACCAGCCAGAGGATATTATGATCAAATACGAATAAAGGCCTCCTAAATCCATACTAAATCCAATATAGTTAGGTAAAGACTCATAATATTGTTCTCTATTCAAGGGAGACACAAGTAGCTTCGATAAAAAAAAAATGAGACTCTTTCTCATCCTTCTTTTTTTGTTTTTTAATTTTTAATTTTTATTTTTCATATTATAAAACTTGAAAAAAATAAAAAAATACTATATTACAATGGAGAAATCAAGCATCATGGGAAATAAAACTAGTTCCATGTGCAAGGAACAAACATATGATCAATTCAAGGAGACATGTGCATGACATGGATGCTCGAGGGAATTTTCCTCCAGGGATAAAAGGTGTTGAGTCACAAAGGATAGTATTGCAAGGCTAGCTATTGTTCGAGAATGCATATACAAATGGCTATATAACAACAAGTTGGAGCTGACATTAGTCCCAAAAGTGCAAGTGGTCAATATGCAATGCAAGTACAATTAAACACAACAAATGTTTTGGAATCCCTACGGGTAATTAGCCAACAAAAGATGAGGATAATACATGAGGATTCAACGTAAAGGCATAGCGGGACAAAAAAGGGCTTTCAAGCCTACATAAAATATTGATTAATGGGTGCCAAAATAGATAGAAAAACACTAACTAGGACACCCATGAAGATTTAAGTTCTACCACTCGTAAACAACACCTTTAAAGCATCTTGAAGGTGTAATGTCATAACGAATGGGGTTGACCCTATGGAAAATATGTGATTGGTATGGATAATTGCATTATGCAGGTGAGATGAAACCTACCCTATATGCCACCAAGGAACACAATACATGTCAAAGAATCCGAAAAACTCCAACATATGTAGCAACACATAAATGATGGAGTCCCATAGGTATTGGAGAGAAAAATATTGAGAAGAATATATGAGGCTTCAATACGAAGTCATGGCGGGACTAAACAAGGCTCCCAAGACTATAAAATTTCTTCAACATGGGAACCAGACTGCGAACATGATTCTAACTAGGGAACCCATGAAGGATAGACTCTACCATGTGAATTACAACACTGATAAACAATAAATAATATTATGTGTCACAACTTAGTGGGGTTGATCATAAGGTAAAATGAAACAAGAAATGGATAATGAAAAAATGCATGAAAGAGAAAATCTAACCTATATGCTAGTTTTGAGATCATTACCTATCAAAACATATCAACATGGAAGAATAGGCACCAAAGAAAAATGTCTTCAAAGTCCCATATATAAGACCAAAAACACTCACTCAGAAGTTAATAATTCCAATATAGAAACCTATGATAAAAATAAGTGTTATGGGATATGGAACTTGAAAACAAGAAACCCTACAAGCATAATATGTACAGAAAAATGCACAACCTTATGGCTTATGCATAATATTTCTCCAGGTACAGCCCATTTCTAGGCTTAGGCCAAGGGTTTATTTGGTAACCAAACTGTAAAGTTTCTAGTTCATGAAGAGGTCGAGAATCCATAATCATAGCTTCAAGGATAGCCTCATCTGAAGGAAACTCGACATCCAAAAAACCAAGGCTCAACAACACACAAATACTAGGGTTCAAGTTCTTACAAAAAGTAATATCAAACTCAAGAGTAAAATCCATATCACTTGGGCCAAAAGGAGAAAGCAAGAGCTCACCTTCCACCATTAGATAAACTACATGATCAATTTTTGAGACCTTGTCTCAAGAAGGAAAACATGATTGTAAATATCCTTTCTTAGAAGCAATTGAAAACCAAGCATAAGACACCACATAATTCACCCGAGGTGAGGAAGAGTCGAATAAAACACTAGGAACATACAAAGGATAATATTGGGATGAAATCAAACTAGGATGGTGATTATCAGATGAAAGTTGATCAATAGTGACAATTCTTTCATTGTGAGGGAAATGCATCTCACGAAAAAGAATAGACACCAAAACATTCATAGAATTAACATAATCACACCCAAGAAGCATATTAAAGTATAAAGGGCCCGACACCACTAACATATCAAATAGGAAAATATTCCCACCTAACAATAGGAAACCAAAAAATAATCCCCAAACATTCACTAGGTATTTTTTCAAAATCCAATAGCTCACTGGTAGTTGACACAAGCTTGGGAGAACCCAACGCTTGCTAATTTAATGAGGATAAATACTTGTAGAGGATACTTCATCTATAATACATTAGTAAATACTCATTGAATTAAATTTAACCCTTATCTAGAAATTTGTAGAAGAAGGAACACAAGAATCAACAAGATCGTTTCAATCAAAGGAAACCATCACGGGACTTGGAGGGAGAGGACTCAAAGCAAGTGGATTTTCCCCTTATTCAAAAGGTAATGAAGTAGAAATGCTAAATATATAGTTGAAAGACGCATCACTCTTCATAAGAAGAGTGGGATCAGTCGAATATTGCATCGGCACGATCACTTCATCAACCAATGAGTGACAATATTGTTGGGAAACCAAAGATGACACGAAACTAGAAGGGAATTCAGACAAGGACCACGCTCTTCATACCATGAAAATAGTAGGGAATAAATGAGTAAGGTGATATCCCTTGCAAATATTACAAGGTAAATTTGGCTTACATCCTATTCATCTAAGTTTCTCAACAATATCAATGCCCCCAACATGACTTGCAATGGTTGATGGGTTTCTCCCAACATTACTTGCAGGGGTTGGTTGTTGGTCTTTAACACGACTCACAAAGGTTGGTGGCTTGATGCTAGTATGACTATCAGTGACTGAACTTGTGCTTCCAACATGACTTGTAGAGGTTGGTTCCTAGTCTTAACCATGATTCACAAAGGTTGTTGATATAACTCCAAAATGACTAACATAGGTTTTTTTCATGCTCCCGGTATGACTTGCAGAGGATGGTTGTTGGTCCCTAACATGACTTGTAGAGGTTGGTGACTTGATGTCAGTATGAATTGAAGTGATGGGACTTATTCTCCCAACATGACTCCCAGAGGCTAGTTTCTTTCCCCTAACATGACTTGCAGAGGTCGGTCGCAGGTCTCCAACATGACTCACATAGGTTGGTGATTTTTTCTTCTTACTCTTCCTCTTCTTATTCCTTTTAGACTTTTGGTTACTAGAAGCTATACTATAACCAGAAGAGGGAGAAGGAGAAGGAGTAGGCTTTGTGTATGCAGAAGATAAAGGATCAACATCCATAAAATGCCCATGGAATAAAGTGCTTATCTGAGAAGAATCAAGAACATTCGGTACATTTGGAATGATCCATAGCCAAACTGGTAGTCCTACATTCAACCCGAAAATGTTCAAAATGGAAATCAAGGGGGAACCAACATTTCCAAAGAAAGGAAAAGAACAAGAATTCCCTTGTGCAGACATCCCTTGGTTGGTATCCTCAAGAAAATTTTCCATGTCGTTCTTATGCACAGGTTCATCCCTTGCAGGATTTCTCATTTCCGAAAAAGTTCTCACACATTGACTCTGGTGAACTAGTGGTATAAAAACCCATGTCTTCCAAGAGGTGGATCCATGCTTTCAAGATAAAGACTAGAGGTCCTTCCTGACCAATGGAATGGTTGTTCGACCACCCTAAATCAATGGTCCAAAAGAAGTGATATAGACACAACCTAAGGAAAACTATACAAAGCAACACTCTACTAAAAAGTCATAAGAGAAACATCGTAGAAAAACAACTTCTACAAAAATTTAGCCTAGCTAGATAAGGTCCTGAGTCCAAAGAAATGAAAAAGTGGAAAGGGAACTTCTAGATACCATCATGATTAATCCAGTCTTGATACCAATGAACAAAGGAGTGAGAAGCAATTACCCCGACCTCCACTTACCATCCCTACCCAGTGAAATTAACTCTCTCTTTTTCGGGTCACCCTCCAAGGGTACTAATAGTGTGATATAATGTATGCCTCAGGTACCATGAGAAACCCCCCATACTAACCTGTGAGATACCTAGGAAAATAAACTATGGGTACTAAATCACAGTTAGCATCTAGGGAACAATCGGCATTCGGGATCGAACATATGGGTAGGGTAACAAATCCAGAATCCTCGAAAGAACCACCTCTCAGGAAGGTATGGGCACTAACAAAACCCCCAAAATACGTTCTCTCCATAACGCTCGATCAATATTTGGAGGTGTTATCTCCTCGAATCTTCCTCATGAAACCTCGTGTTTGGCTCTTGTGTGAGAGGAGTTTCCCAACCACACATATACGGCAGTTGGGTTTGGACTCTCCCTAAATCAGAATTTTATGTTTGTTTACTAGCCTTGGAGAGTTATTTCTCCAATCCTAATCCAATTAACTATCCCTAAACTTGTCTGTTAACCCTAGAAACAAAGTCTAGTACATTATAAATTTAGCACTCATTTTTAGTTGTTGTTCTTTACTCAAAGGGTGCAAAAGTGCAACCGATGTTGTTAGAGGCTCTTGAAAAAATGAAAGTTATAAGAAAATTGGCAAAGAAAACTTTAAAATAATTCTTCAATGAAAAATAGTTTCAAAAAGAAAAATGCATGTACAATATTTCAAACCTTGAAATGCAATATTTTCTCTTTCTGATGCTAAATGCACAATGCAAACTTTTGAGAAAAGAAAAAGAAGAAAACATTAGGATGTTCTTTGTTATTTTTCCTTTGAAATTATTCAAAAGATGAGAATAAAACAAAATACGATGGTAATATCTTTTTGTTTTCCAAATAAAAATGAAAAAAATAGTCCATTTGGTGTAGAGTAATCGGTGAGGGAGTACATTGTTAAGTCACTCTGTAAGTGAATTCATTGGTTCAAAACCTCTGGGGACACCTCAAATCTAGCCATGTTAAGGGCTGGTGTGGTCCAGTACGGGTGCGATCTCCAGGTGATTTTGACGGCTTAGATTCCCCTGGGTCATGGAATCTCAGCCACAGACCAATTCCTCAATTCATGGATGTATATATAACAAAAAAAACAATGCAAAGAAAGAAAGAGACCTAACTAGCAGAAAACTAGGTTTTTTTGTTTTCTTCTTCTTTCTACCAAAGAAAAAACTAACAAAAGATGATAAAATAAATATTTTTTGTTGTTTTATGTTTTAAAAACCAAGGAAACTAAAAAATAAAACTTTCTAACTCAAATACAAACTCAAGTTTCAAATATGACTAGAACAATGACCATGAAATCGAGATCTTGAGAACAAGACTAGTCTCATAGTCATGCAATCCAAGGGATAAAAATGAGACAAATATGGATAAAAAAAAATTCCATTAAAATTTATGGCCTTACAAACCTCCTATTGGCCACAAAAATTTTTGGGACCAAACTCCCCAAAAGGGACCCCCAAACAAGACAAAACAAGGCTTAGAAAAGGATGAAAAACAAGCAAAAAAGTCACTTTTTGTTTAGGTGTGCATGCTTGTTTCCACTATAGTTTGTGTATATAAGCTTGTGTATGAGACTTTTATCACTTTAGGGAGCATATATTATCTCTTCTATGTGTCTTGGCCTTATATATGGTGAGTATGTATGCGTTTCAACCTTCTATAGGGTGTGTATGTACGTGATTTGGCCTGCTATAGGGCACATATACATGACAACACTTAGTTTTTTTTTTGCATATGTACATGATTTATCCTTATATATGGTGCGTATGTACATGTATTTCATTAAAGGAAAGAGAGTATACACTTGGAAGTCTTGGAAAATCGGGTCAAAAGGACCAAAACACAAAATGCAACAAAGAGAGCAAAAGAGAGCCAAAAAATAATGGAAAACTAAGAGAAAAGCCAAGAATGACTCAGAAACATAGACACATCAAATGAATTTGTCTTTATTTTAGTTTTATAAACCAATACTGACTTCTGAGACTTCTAAGGACATATATAGAAACCAAGAAATCCTAGCAGGACCCTCAGACCAAGACAAGACCTTGACCAAACAAAAAGGAAAAAACACCTCTTTATAAGACTTGTATGTGATTGTAACAAAGGAAAGGAGCACATGTACATTCCCTTCCCTCTTACAACCTGCATATATATGTGCATATTTTATTGAAGACAAATGTATACAATACCCATAATTTCAAGAAAAAGATAGAAAATACTGGACTCAAGGATTGAAAATAGAGGTCTAGGTTTCTAAAAGATTGACCTCAACATAAAAAAAGAAGCAATCAAGAAAACCAAAGAAAATCCATGCAAGCACCCCATACTGACCCAAAAAGGAGATAGAATCCCCAGTGGATTTGCTAATTTTGTTATGGAAAACAAATTCCTACGACTATCCGTCAGGGCCACAACAAAGAGATACCCTAAAACACCACTCTCAGACTCAAATCAAGCAGTCAATTAAAAATAGCTACTTTGAAATAACTAACTTTCAAGGGAACACTAAGAGAACAAACCTTGATTATGATTTTTTATGTCGATCTCGCAAGAACACTTCCACTCCAACACTCTTCCAAAATGCTCCTTCAAAATATCCTGCAAATAGATAGACGAGAAACTACAAGGAGGTAGTTATCTAATAACTAACTAAAACATGATCATTACAATTTTCATAATGGATTCAAATTGTTGTTGGATCATGTTGTCATTGATGTCAAAGGATTCATGAGAAAGGAACAATGTCTTGATGAAGTATGTATTGTCATATGATGCATAGATGAAGATGGATCGATGTGTTGTCATTGATGGTTTGATATTGATCGTTGGATCATGTCGTCATGCCTGTAATCAATGAAAAAGGGCCAATGTCAAAGGACTGATGTCAAAATAACAATGTCTTGATGAAGTATGTATTGTCATATGATGCATAGATGAAGATGGATCGATGTGTTTTCATTGATGGTTTGATATTGATCATTGGATCATGTGATCATGCATGGAATCAATGACAAAGGGACAATGTCATAGTGATGTATTTTCATGGGTTATTCCAGTTGGATTGATGTAAATATGACTCATTATTGTCTTTACATGGTTGATAGGAAGTATAAATGGATTAAATCCAAAGTGGTCCCCTTATGTTGAAATCCCTCACGGGAAGATGCTTTCCAGTTAATTTATTCTAGAAGTATGGTTATAGAACCCATGCTAAATTGTGGAATAATGAGATGTAGATCGGTGAATTTGTCATTGAATATATCCTAGATGGATAGTGCTTGTCATTCCATTTCTGGTGGTATGTGTAACGTCACATAGCTCCTCACGGTTTGAGAGTTATGGTATTACGAATTTGGAAGATCCTCATATAATGACTAGAAGCCCCAAAAGGTGAAAGAAGTCAAAATGCTTACAAAGAAGAAATTATTTAAATAATAAAGTGAAGTGATAAATTCAAAGAGGATTGTTTAATTAATAAAGTAAATGGAGAAATTTCTAATTATGGAATGGTTAACCCTAAAATGAGGAAAGTGGATTAAGGGGTCAAGTGGATATTGGATATATGGATAAGTGGCCAATTGGACAAAGTTGGACATAGGTAACTATGTGGACAAAGTGGCTATGTGGACAAAGTGGCCAAGAAGATGCTTCTAAGGAAGCTACTTGGAGAGTATAAATAAGAGGCAAGGGTCTCTTGTAAAGTGATATATCTTGAGCATATATTGAAGATCTATTCTGAGAGAGATATTGACTGAAGGATTTCATGGACGCATCAAAATTTCTGTAAGTTTGAGATCTTGACAATGAAATTTTTGTAAGTTCAAAAACCCTAGTTTCTGAAGGAGTACACGAGTAGTAGTGGGCAAGAGCGCATACATACGCAGGTTGCAGTGAGCCAGAGCGCGTACACACATGGGCTGAAGGAGGTCAGAGTGCGTACATTTGGAGGAATTCATGACTACTTGACTGTGAGCTAGTGTCAGGGTCTTTAAGGATGAAGCAAGTTCCATATCTGCATTCTATGGGCTTAGATCTTCCATAGAAATTATGGTATGGTTACATAGTTGTCTTGATGGATAATCTTGCTTATTATATGGAGAATACTTAAGGAATTCTTAGTGTGGATATTATGATATCGTTCATGTTGGTTGATCAATAGAGTGAGCAACACTCTTATGATTCAGTATTGATATGGTTGCCATAGTATATTGGTTACTTATGATTGAGTAACATTCATATTTTATGGTTGAGGAGCATGAGTAAGTTGTTGGAGAGCATAGATGTGTTGTGATTGGTTATGGTATAGATTGAATAGTGAAAGGCAGAAGTGGATGTGACTGAAGGCTGCAGAGGATATGATTTTTTCAAGGAGAGAAAACCCTATTTGATCAGAAGGTATATGTAGGCTACAGTACAGATTGGTCGCGTACATACGCATGCTATACTACTGGTAGGGTGCGTACATACGTGTGTTTCACTACTGACAGGTCATGTACCTGTTGATAGATTGGTATATGTTGAGGATTGAATCCTCTTCTCAGTTGGTGTTGAGTTGTGTAATATGAGTCTTTCATTGCAGACTCGGTGCTCTTGTGGAGTTGTAACTCTATTAAGTTGTTGTTGATAAACCCAAGGATTTTAGTCCATAATAAAAAGAAAAGTGTACATACATCTTGTGTTCTTTGTGGTGATGGCTTGTTGATGATATATGTTGTTGATATATGTTCTCATACAACTAGTTATAAATGAAAGTAATAAGTGATGAGTAAATGGTGATTGCTAATTAAGGAGTTTTGTGAAGGGAATTTAAAAAGATCCCTACACTGATTCACCCCCCCCCCCTCTTAGTGTGGTCGGTGTGTCCAATGATTGGTATCAAGGAAGACCTTCACTATAATCCTTAACAATCTTGGAGGAGATCCTTCCACACACAAATGGATGATGAAGTTTCAATCCTTGATGAGGAAAATTATTCTACATGGAGAATAGAAATGAAAGTGCATTTGAAGGAAAAAGGAGAAGGTGTTTGGAAAGGAACTATTGGTGGATCAGTTCCATTGAAGAACAAGTCAAAGTTTGTAGCTCAAAAGGAAGAAAAGAATAATGATGCATTGTCTCTCAAGACCATTCTTAGTGGACTCTCAAGTTCTATCAAATAAAGTATGGGACAATGCACTTCCGCCAAGGATCTATGGCTAAAGCTAGAGAAGACATGCCAAGTCAAAAAGGAAGACACTAAAGACAACTCCATCAAGAACAATGAAGGTAAAGAATATCCAAAATCCTTTGATTGCAATGATTCTAAATGTGATGATCTTGAATGTTTCTCTACATGTGAAGAAGAAGATCTAGAAACAGTTTGTGTAGAATCGGATGATGATTATCCCATGGAAGAAGTTGAAGAAGAACTTTCAAAGATTAAAAAAAAAGTTGATTGGGGTCTATATGAGTACAACTATGACCATAGTTATATAGACTATATCTATCTTTCGGAGAACACTAAAAGGTTTCTTGAAAAGAATCAAAGGCATATTTTGAAACTAAAGAAAATGCTCAAGGAACAAGAAGAAAGTAAAATGTCTCAATTAGAAGAAAAAGAAGAAGATATCAATAGACTAAAGTATGAAATAAAAGAAAATAAGAAGGTAGATGATGATATTAGCAAAATTCTTGAAGTTAATATCCATCTTAAGACCCAAATTGAAGAAGCCAAAAGGGTAGAGGAACTACTAAAGAATCAAGTAAATGAAAAGGAAGAGTCATGTCATAAGTTGGAAGCTGAAGTTGTTGATCTTAGAAAGAAAGTAGAGAAGTCAAACAAATTCTTGAATAG
>ML779662.1:422425-452444 GCA_009831015.1 Picea engelmannii
AAGCTACACATATTGAAGCAAGCACCTCAAAGAAGCTTGAGGTAAGTCCCTCATTCTCAAAAGATGGAAATAATGTTGCAAGTCAACCATCTACACAAAGTAAGGAAACTCTCAAAATAACAAATCAAGGAAGACATCAAGAATCCATCTTTACACCTAAAATAAGAGAGACACCTTCAAGATGGACACCAAAGCAAAGGTATGAAAATGTTTTTCATGGTCACTGTTACTCATGTAATGAATATGGTCACAAATATTTGGAATGCAGATATTATGCAAGGAGAGATAATGAAAGATTTCATAACACCTTAAGGTGTTGGAGATGTAATCAAGTAGGACACATTGTTGCGCATTGTCATGCCATGAGATGCTACAACTGTAGTGGATTTGGCCACAAATCCCAGGATTTTTGGAACACAAGAAGACAATCCATGACAAGGACTTCATATAGCATGACTAGAAGAAAGCATGAAGTTAGGAAGGAAGACATTTTTGAAAAGATTGAAGCTCAGAGCTCAAGCTCTGAGAGGTTGGGACACCTTCAGAAGTGGGTGAAGAAGAATGGACATCCAGAATAGAATGGAAGCCTTAAGGCAAGCTTAGGTTTGGCATCTTCAAAAGCATACATGGGTTACAATGGTAACAGTCATGTACATACGCGAGATGACCTATAAATAGGTCACGTACATACGCAAGATGTTTGTGCAGCAGGCCGCATATCTATGGTAAAAGTATTGGAAAAAAGTCTATGCATATGAGTTGCAGCATGGTATGATGGTATAACTCTGTGTTGGAGGGCCTGACATGGTTTGTTGCAGGGTCTGGCATAGTTTGTTGCAGGTTTTCATGATTACATGTTGGCATACATAATTGATGTATGTATGGTGATGACATATGGTTGAGTGTTGAAAGACTATATTGGATGCATGGTACTAACCCTAGAGTGTGAATTAAGACATTTTTCTGTTAAGGAACAATGTTGGTTATGACAGCGAAGTTATGGAACTTTGGTCGTGAGATATATCATGATGATGCTAGCTAGAGATGTCATTGATCTAATGAGGCACACTTCTAGTACATATTTTTGGATGCTTAGTATTTGTTGTAGTGAATGGAGGTTGAGGAAGATCTGTTAGGATACATGGACGATACATATTTGAGTTCCATTGACATATCTGATGATGTATTGTTAGAGGCATATTTGTTGGATATCTTGGTGCATGCATTTGGCATGTGGTTGAGCTACATATTGGGACATGTAGTTGATGAGTTGATGAGGTGGTCATGTTATACACCATTGATGAGTCATAGATTGATCTATAGATTGATGCATTTTTGGTACACTTTTGGTACATTGTTAGAGGCACTTGCTAGCAGTATGATTGGCACATGTTTTATGGTGGATATGGCATACATGTATGAGGACACATCTTGACTGTAGTTCATATTGTTGAGGTGTGGTGCATTGTTGATGCACTTTCCTGGTAAAAGTAGTGATACATGTTTAGTGCAATGTTGATGCACTCATAGATGGTATATGGGGGATAGTACTTGGCTAAAGTACATCATCGGTATTACTTGTTTAGCATATGCTCGGTACATGATGTATGGGATGATATAGTTGAGACACTTGATTGATTGAAGATGCATGATTGTGGCACTTGGTTCATGGTATAATCATATCATGAGTGATATGACATTTGGTTGAGGCACATGGTTGGCATGTTGTTAGAGGCATATGGTTGATACACTCCATTGATGATATCTTATGGTATATGGTTGATGTACATGGGTGCTGTGCATGGTTGGCACACAATATGGCACATGATGTACTTGGTTGATATTTTTTTCATGATTCTCTATTCATTGTTGACATATATTTTGTCCTTGGACTCTCAAAGTAGTGTTAATATTTGTCTTCCTTTTTAGCCATTCATACAACAAACAAGGAAACTCAACAAATAAAATTTCATGCAAATCTATGTAGATATACCTTTGTTTCTAGAACTCAATGTTGGTTATCATATCCTTGGTCTCTCATCATGTAAACTCATCTTCCTTATTAGATAAAATTTCTTTTATTTCTTCCTGACATGGATTCCATATCAGTCTTCCCTTCATCTTGCAATACAAAACCTTTAAATCCTGACAAAAGAACCTGGCATTTTTTGGCACGCGTCTCTTCTATCGTTGGGGGTTGAATACCCTGGGTTCATCAATATTCTACCAACAAAACCCCAAGGTGTTGACATATCAACCTTCAGTCGAGGACCGAAGAAGGTCTCACCCAATATGCCATGAGAATCACAGAGACCATCTTGTCTTGTTTCGTATGTGAAGGGATAGTGCACACAAGGAAAACGCTCAGGATTTTATATATTCATCCATTCATAATCCATTAACACAATAATAAGCATAAACCATTAAAACAGATACCCATTCAACTTAGAAAACACATATCAAATTGCAGAGATAAACATCACTTTGTATTATATTCATTTGTTCCAAAAATGCATAAAAAGACATATTCATATCACATAGAACTATTCTCTTACGCTATGATTCATTCAACATACAATCCATTACACTGCAATATATCCCCATTTTCCCACCAAACTAATTCTATTATAGAATCTTTGTGAAACAAAGACAAGACTCCTACAAACTCAGACAAAATTATCTCAAAATCGACACTGGACTACCCTCAAAACTGGATTGTTCTTCTTCTCTTCTGCACTCGAATCTGTTTGTTTCTTTTTCTGTCATTTTATTCTCTTCTCGATTCTCTTCAGTGATCACCATATCCACATGATTCTTATGTATGCATGCATCCCACATATCCTCCTTGAAGTGTGGAAATCCTAACTTACTTTCCAACTCATCCATAATCTTTCCCATGATCCTTCGGGCTATTCTTGATCATCATTTAGGAAGATTCCCGAAGATATTCTCGGATTTGGTCTGCACACAGTATATTTCATATCCTTTGTGTGCCATACAAAATTGGGTTGACATGCACACAATCTTTCTTTGGATGGCGCAACAGTTAATCCTCCTTATGTCGCACAATGTTATGTGCATGAAACGTTGATTTGTGGTGCACACACAACTTACCCAAAACCTTGGGTGCCAAAATACAACCTAGATTTATCCCATATTTGGTCAAAAACTTATAAGTTTTTATATTTTGACATGTTTCAGTGAATTCTAAAAAAAAAACTAGAAGAAAATCATCGATCAATGATGGACTTTTGGAGTTTAGTGAATTCTGAATGAAACTTAGAAGAAAATCATTGATCACCGATGGAATTTTTAGAGTTGGTGAAGTTCGAATGAAACTTAGAAGAAAATCATAGATCGATGATGGATGTTCTGGAGTTCAGTGAAGTTTGAAGAAATTTTGAGTTTGTTGATGAAGAAAAATTGTTGATCACCAATGTATTTTTTGGAGTTCATAAAATTTCAATGAAGTATGAACAAAAGTTAAAATAAAATTGTCGATCACCAATGAAGCGATCGAAGTTCGGTAAAATTCTACAAAGTATGAATTTTCCTAAAATCGTGGATCGTAAATCAACGATCAAGATTCATCTTTGAATTTTGGTGAATTTTAGCAGATCGATGATAGAGATTTGTCTTCAAAGTTTGGAGAAGTTTAGTAGATCGACGATCGAGATTCATCTTTGGAGTTTGGCGAAGTTTAGCATATCAACAGTCAAGATGCATCTACAAGTTCAAAGAATTTTGGTAAGGGTTGGAGAATCAACGACCGAGATATATTTTGATCTTGAGATCAACAACCCAAATCTACCATGGATTTGGTCAACAATTTCTAATTTAAACGAGTTTGGCAATGTGAAAGGAATTCCGCTGATTGTCGATGGAGCTTTTCAAAGTTCGAAGAAATTTAGTGAAATGGGAAAAAAATGTAGTTCAAACGAAATGGTCAATCGTTAATGGAAGTGATATGAGTTATACAAAATTCTACAAAGTATGACTTTTTTGAAAATCATTGATCGTCGATGGAATGATTAGAGTTCAACAAAATTCTACGAAGGAATTCATCGTTGTAAAGAAAATTGTCGATCGTTGATGCAAAGTAAGCTGTCGATCGTTTATGGAAGAAATAAGTCGATCACTGATGAAGGGAAAGGAGGATGATGACATGGAAAAATAATGGGATGACATGTGGACATTAACAACCACATTCCATGCCATGTTAGTCAGATTGTTATGTCAACAAAAATAGACAATTTACAAAAAAAAAAAAGTTTGGAGTCAAAAACTTGTTTTGGCCATAATGGGAGTGTTTCAACTTAGAATCCAATGACATTTAAGGTGTATTTTCACAGTTATGAGGGCTACAAGAATTCCATTCAGGGCCGCCAACTAATTTTTCTTAAATTTTCTGAAAAATGTGAATTAATGGGTTTTAAAGATAACTGGGGCCCAAATGAAGGTGAAAATTTTATAGGGAGTCCAAATATCATGAATGAAGATACTCATTTTGGATTTTGGAAAAATTGAAAACGGGTTGGTGTGGGGTTACTCAAACAGGGAAAAATCCACTATTCTTGGGTGTGTTTTGAGGATTTTTGAAATCTTTAGAGGAGGAAAAGGGACCCCAGATCACAAATCCAGAAAAAAATATTTAGACAACATTTTATCTACACATAAATTTGGACAAATTTAGACAGTTTTTCCCAATTTCACTCCATTTGGGAGATAGCTAGTTTTGGCTGAAAAATTATAAGTTCGAAGAAAATGAAAAAGTGCAAAGTCATTAATTCCATATTTATACAAAATTTGACTATAGCATCCAATTTTAAATCCAAAAGTTGTTGTGTGTTCACAATCACAAGTTCTATTTGCAAACAATACAAAATATTTCTTGATTCCTTTCATATTTTCTATTGTAGGTGGCAGAAAATGGCATTTTAGCTAAAACTGCATCAGTAAAAATAGGTCACAAATGAGTAGAAAATGCAATCTTCAAAAGTTTGTAAAGTTTATCTCAAAACTTAGACCAAAGGCGTGAGTAAAACCATTGGAAAGGTAATCATGAGGACAACCTGATGGGTGGTTTAGGTTCTCCCAATAAGTAATTGGTTGTGTTGTAAAGTTGTAGGAAAAAGGGCAATTGGACTCCATGAAGTATGCAATTTCTCAATGTGAGATTTTTCCAAATAATGTGAAATTTTGGGGAAAAAAATTCCAGATGATAGAGATATGAGTATTATGTAAGGAAGAATATAGATTCTCATAATGGTGCTCGTGTAATGTTATGAAGGCACATTTGGGATAGTAACAACCTAACAAATAAAAATAGTGTTGTTCCTGAGATTAATCCTAAGGCTCAAAGAGTAATGTCAGGAATCAAGAGTGTTTAAAGAAAATATTTTAAATGAGTTCTTTTCCTACCTTTAGTTCTATAAGAAATTATCTTTAAATGAAATTAATAATATGATAGTACAGAGGTTGTATTTCGTTGTCTGAGTCACAATTATAATATCAAATGGTGTGAAGGAAAGTTACAAAATTGTTAAACAAAGCTAGGCATCAATTGCAAATGAGTCTCACCTTGTTTGTAGCGGAAGAAAAGTAGAGAAGGCACCCTTGAACAGGATATGAAATGCAGTAATTCACGTAGAATGCAGGTCTTGTTTTACTCACAGTAAATACAGAGGAAAAATTGCTTACCTAATGAATTGTTGGTATAATATGATCACAATAGTTATAATACTAAATTGCAATCAATCTCTTTTCAAGGAACTACATAAAGAAATTCAGAGAAATGAAAATACAGAGGAAACACATAACTCAAACTGAACGAAAATTAGAATCTATGTCTTCACTTGTATTAATACTCAAAAAAGAGAGTTTCTCTATTACATTCGGCAAGAAGCAGCCTTGAATAGATCTTAAATATATGTACTTATACAAAATCTGTCACAACTCAATAACCATTGGACTTCTTACAATATTTAATTAAAAATAGCAAACATCTGAATAAAAAAACATGTAAATCTTGATGAGTTTCGTTGGCGTTCTCTTCTGTCTCTTCGTCTGCTGGAAAAAAACACTTATTGTCCTTAGTCCTTTGGGTCGGATACACATGTCATTAAGGCCACCTTAATCATTCAACATATTTTCTTGGCCGTTTTATTTTCGTTTCTGTTTGTCCCTCCAGATATGTTCAGCAAGGCAATGAATCACAGTTGAGATCATGGGGGAAGGATAATCAGATGAATAGCACTGCATTGGCTCGTCAAGGAATGGATAACGAGCATAGGGAAAAGTAATTGTCTATGGGAAGAATTATGATGGAACAAGTGTATAATGATGAAGTGGGGATAAGTGGATATTAGAATGCGGGTGGACGAGATAAGTGGTTGTTGGAAGGTGAAAGGTAGAGAGGGAAAAAGGAAAGGACAATGTGGATGTTTTATTACTTTCTCCCAGATATACTTGTTTTTCCATGTTCAATACATTGGGTGCATCTATCCAACAATTCCATCATGAACCTTGAGGGCTCAATGTTTTCATTTACCTCGAAAGCTAATAATTTCCTTTCTATCTGAGGCAAATTTTCTTGGATCCTTTTCACTTCTTGAGTTGTGGCCTGGAACTGTGAACTTGGATTCACTAGCCATTTATTGATTTTAAGAAGATCAATATGGCTCATTTCCTGAATGGATGCTAGAGTTTCTTCTTTTCTCTTTCTGGAATGTTGGTTCATTTCTATATAAATTTTCCCCAGGGATTATGAGATATTACTTCCCTCAAGATCAATCAACCCTTTATTTAATGATGACAATGCTTCTAAACAAGATTATTTTACCTCTCTGGAAAGTCTTTTTCTCTCTACCAGATTTGTTTCCCATACCTTTAAGGCCATCTCACCCTTTAATTGTTCAGAATGAGAAAGAAGAGGAAAATCAAGGACATTATATTTTTCCATCAATATGAGTACTTCCTGAAACTTAGAATGGGTTGAGCGGGCCTATTTTTCCTTGAAATAAATTTCCTTTAGAGAAAGGTCTACTACCTAATATCACTTTTGGATGGCATCTACATTCAGATAAAGGTCTTGTTGGGAAGCTTCCAACTTCTCATTTATTTCCAACACTTGAGTTTGGAAGGTTGAGAGGTCTATCGAGGTACCTTCAGTTAGGTCAAATATGGCTTGCAGTTGTTCTATCAACTCGTCACGGTGAGTGACCAGAATTTGGCTAGTCTGCGAATTCTAGTGGACCAGATTGAGGTTATCCTGAAGCTGTTTGATTTGTTGATGATAACTAGCCCTGATTTTCTTGAAATCCTGGTTCATTATGTTTCTGATAGTCTATTCTGTGGAATGTATCTGATTTTGCAAGTGCTCTACCAATAGGAACTTTTGTCACAGTTGTTCGGTCAACTTGTCCACAGACCATTGATTGGAAGTCGCAAAAGAACCTAATGAACCTGTAACTTCCCTTGCAAATTCTAGATCATCTTGGTCATTCTCGTCATACACCATTAACTGCCTTTTAATTATCACTCCATCTTTTTGGTGAGATTCCCTTTTCACGATGGATTTTTGTTTCTTACTAAAAAAGAAATTTGAAGGAGGCATATCTTCGGGAAAGATGGGCCTAAGATAACCTACAAAAAAAAGTTTGGAATTAGGATTTTCGAAGCTGGTTTGTAGAGGGGTTAGTGATGTAATGGGAGTAGAAATCTTTGTGGACTGTTGCTGCTTTGTTGTATTTAAGGTGACAACAGGAGTAGCTGGTGTCAGAGGAGGCACATATTTTCCCTGCTTTAGGACAACTTCAAGTTGAGCTAGTTCCTGGGGGCTTAGTTGGATTGAAAATAATGTTTTTAATTCATGGGTTAACACCTCTGTTGGCACAGGGGCAGACCCAGGATTCAATGCTACAACAACGCACCAACAAAACCCTAACTATCGGCCCTTTCGGCAACACCTGTGAAGCAGATGAAGTCTCACCCGAGGTAGAGGCAAGGGTGGTTGCAGGATGTAACGCCCCATATTTTGGCCTTAGGTAGTTAGAACTTTGATTTTTCTCATCTTAGTAATTCATTTCTTAACAACTATTTGGACTCGACAAAGTTGATATAGACATATGACATGTGTACATCTTGACCTATTTATGTGTTGCATACTATTAATTTAATTGTTATATGCTCACGATGATGATAAACTCTTTGATTTGTTTAAACATGCAAATTAATGCGTGGCATTTAGGTACATGTATATCGATTCAAAGTTATGTTGTGAATGCATAACATATGCAAGACATGATAACATTAAACATACATTTCTTAATTGAACGTCGATACAGATATGGATTCATATATGAAATTATGATGCATATACATGGATATGAGTTATTGGTGAAATAACCTACAGGTTGATGAGCTATGTGATAGCCAAATGACTACAATGATGAGGTAACATGGATGTCATAGACATCGAGAAGATAGTGTATTCTATAAGTTATAATTATTATTTAATTTATGATTCAAAATATTGCTATGATTTGTGGTAAGTGTGGTTTTGAATGGACACAACTTTCCCAGAGTGGTTATTTGATGATGTGACTCTAAGAATAGTAGTTTCACAATAGGGATTGATGTAGGGTGTTGACCCTAGTTCTATAAGGAGGGGTGGAGGTATTGCCCACTGTTTGTCCTCTGAAACCTAGAGTCATGGGAGGGTTGTGTGAAGTCACGCTCCCCTAGATGTGTGATGGTGACTGCTAGTTGCATGTTGGGGAAGCTTGGTCGAGATGTATGACACTTCCTCTTACGGGTTTTATCTGGAGTTAGGTCAATATAGTTGATGCTCCAACTTAGTCCAACAGAGGAAAGGATAGGATGGAAGATGGAAGTAGGTTAGGAAGGAAGGATGTTTCGATATTAGTTGAGAATACTAATTGGGGATTAGAGATGCCACTTTTGTTTACTCACTTGGTTTCTGCCATTTTTAAAACCCTTTTTTGATTTCTTATTGATATTTTAAGTGTGATCAAGAGTTATTGAAGAATTGGTGTAATTTTGTTTGTTAAAGATTATTAAATGATGCATTACTTGATCTGTTGTCCTACATGTCTTGGTGTGATCATATAGGAACTATGGACTAGAGGAAATGGTTATTTATCGTTAGTACATGCATGAGATATGTGTCCACTATCTATGCACACATACCTTACACATGTACACTAGTACAATTAATTAATGTATTAATTATTAAAGTAGATTATTAACTATTTAATTAAATATTTATTGATTATGTAAATTATATTGTATACAAAATATCTAGAAGCATTAAATACCTTCTTTGACTTTGATTGATTGTTAGTATGATGAATTAAATGAGCATGGTGGGTTTTCATGTACATTTTGGGGAAAATTGTCAAAATTGTGTTTATTAGCTAGCATGAAAAGAAAGACTTTTCATTTTATTTATTGTTGTTTAATGCAAGTCATTTATATTTTAGTTTTATTTTAATTTTTTCCCAAAAATATAGATAAGGGAGGTTGATGGATAATAATGAGGGTGGTTGAGGAGACTTGGGGAAGGGTGTATCAAAACTTGATAAATAGGGAGAAGTGGTGAGGAAGGGGATGGGGAGGTTTGGGCATGATGAGAGGTTGTGAAAGCTTTGGAAGATATATTTCTTATGATGGTTTTGTTTGAGCATTTGTGCTTTGTTGTTCTTGGAGTCATGGGCACGAAGGGCCAAGAAATTGAAAGGTTTCTTGGAGCTAGGAAGCTGGCTAGGCTCCTAGTTGGATGGGATGATTCCGTTGTTTCACTCTGGGAAAGCGGGAAAATAATGGTTGGAAGAATCTTCCTACTACTAGAAAATCTACATTGCAATTGATGAGCTTCGACAAACCATGGAGGAGGTATTTTCATTGGTATTTTGTTGTACTTCTATTTTAAGTTTTAAATATCAGAGTTAACATATTACTTAATTCATCATGTTATTTACAGTTATCATTGAGCAAATGTAAAAGAGTTGTGGAAATGAAAATCAATGAAATTATGTTAAATCAAAGTTGTTAATGCATATGTATTTAATGAGCATGATTAATTACCTAACATCCTAGATGGGTGTTACACAGGACTCCAGTGTCTGCAACCTTAGCTAGGACACAGATCTGTGATTGTAACACCTTGAAAAAGCACTTAGCAATATAGTTCATCAATGTTGAACCAATATCTACTTCGCAGGTAAATACCCTAATTACAGAGCATTGCAATATTCAACCAGATCTATCATCTAGTAGCACTTAGCATGATGAAATAGATCATATTCAAGCACTAAGCACATTCACACAGGTCAGATCCAACATTTACTCTCATTATTAAGCACAAAGAAACAACAGATCTACCTATCATTCATCTATATCAAAGCACTAAGAAAGTAAATACATAAACACATCAACACATCGCACAAAGCATTCACAACACATGATGTACGTGGTTCACCCCCACCCTAGGGCTACGTCCACCAACTCTTCGTCTTCTTTATTATATTTCTTCAATATTCTCACATGCACAGATCCTTCAGATCAACTTTGCAGAGGACAGGAGATCTGTGCACTCTTCACTAGATCCTCCTTCCGCAAGCTAGGTTACATCACAAAGCCTACATATAGTCTCTTACAGCCACTTGAACTCAACCTTGCAAACATACACAAATCACTTACAACTGTTACTTGCACTCAACACCACTTTCAACTGAATTGTCATTTGCACTTAGCCATTCATACTCACTACATCACCTAGCATCTATTTATACATTACAAAATTGGGCCTAAACATGGGTAAACCCATGGGCCAACATCCCCATACCCGTTACATAATCCCAAATCCAAAAAATCCCTAAAAGGGGGCCGAGATCCCGCGATATTCACTTCGTCTTGTGCTCCGCCTTTGATAGCCTGTCGAAGTCCCAAAAATAGTTCAAACATGACCAAGGATCCTCAAAACTTGGTCAAGGGCCAACAGCCCCCCAACACTCACCTGTAACTCGTCCCAATTCACTCTGATCTGGATAATTCTGCCTCAAAATCCTCGAGCTTGGCTCAAGTTGCTTCGACTTGTTATTTTTCTAGGACCTCCTATTCAATGAACTCTTGGATAATAGCTTCGTTGATAGGTCCCTCTAGGCGTTGTTCCGCTGTAGTGACAACTTGTTCTAGTTCTTCTCCTCGGACTTCAACATCCTGTTGAAGTCCCAAAGCTAGGTTACAGCACAAAGCCTACATACATTTCTTTACACCCACTTGCAATCATCCTTGCAAACATACACAAAGCACTTACAACTGTTACTTGCACTCAACACCACTTTCAACTGACTTGTCATTCGCACTTAGTCATTCATACTCACTACATCGCCTAACATCTATTTATACATTACAAAATTGGGCCTAAACATGGGTAAACCCATGGTACGACATCCCCATACCCGTTACATAATCCCAAATCCAAAAAATCCATAAAAGGGAGTTGAGATTCCATGATCTCCACTTCATCTTGCGCTCTTCCTTCGATAGCCTGTCAAAGTCCCAAAAATAGGTCAAACATGACCAAGGATCCTCAAAACTTGGTCAAGGGCCAACAGGACCCCAACACTCACCTGTGACTCATCCCAAGTCACTCTGATCTGGATAATTCTGCCTCAAAATCCTCAATCTACTTCGACTTGTTGTTGTGCCACAACCTCCTATTCAATGAACTCTTGGATAACAACTTCGTTGACAGGTCCCTCTAGGCGTTGTTCTGTTGCAGTGATGATTGGTTCTAGTTATGCTCCTCGGCCTTCGATCTCTACAAATAGTTGGAAAGCCTCATATTGTATAGGTTGGAGCCTCTAAGTCACTTCCATGACTTTTCTCTTAATGGTGTGTACCTGTTGTTGAGCAGTGCATTGCTCTTGGGATCGCTTCATTCTTTAAACAGTTGACAGGGGCTTCAACTGTGCCTGTATTGTTTCTGCTTGATACTTTGCCTCTTGGAGCTATGACTTCAGTGTCTTCAGATTAGGATTCTCAATGAGTCGTTCATACGTCTAGCCACTACGATCACTAAATTGTTTACATTCCAAGGGGAGGTCCTTGATTCTTTCAATTGTGCCTCGAGTAGTTGATTTTCTTTTATCCCTCACATCCTTCAGGGTGTCTGGCACTATGCGGAGCTCTAAGTCTGTTATTCTTTGTTGTAGTTGCAGGATAGCTTCTGCGAGCTGGTCTACTTGATGTGTGACTTAGTATTCTACCTTTGGCTCTAAGCCTGTCATAGAGCGAAGTGCTCTGTTGACTGCTTCTTGCACTTCGAGTTGCTCTGTGAGCAACGATTCTTTTTCTTGTTGAATCTGTGCTTTCTCCTCTTCAAACTTTGTCTGGAGATCAACCTTCTTATACTCTGCAACTCGACATTGTTCTATGAGTAATTCTTGCACTTTCTTCAAGGCCTAGGTGGCTTGTTCTGTTTCTTATTGTGCACGACGAAGGTGAGCTTTGGTTGCATGAGCTAGTCATCGAAGTTGGGTTGGCTCATCTCCCAACTATGGTTCTCCTGATGGTAGGGGCATAGTGGAAACTACGTGACTATTTGTACATCTTCTCTTTCTTGTATTATTGTTTCTGCAAGATTTCCTACGAGGCATCATTTACAGTTGTGATGATGAAGTCAAAATCATCGACAATGAGCACAGTCTGCATCTTGGTCAAAGTGGCCCTTGATTTCTTTTGGGAAGAGGGTTTCTTGGGGGAAACCTTCCTCTTCTTCAAGGGATCAGCCTCATCTCTAAGCGGTGTTACTTCGCCTTGCTTCTTCTCATCTTCTTTGCCATTTATTTCTTCTACTTCGTCATCACCCCCTCGGTCAGGTGATATTGAAGCATTCTTCTCTGATGCATTGCTTAAGTCTTGGACTTCTTCAGTCTTCTTCCTTCTGCTGGGTCTGGGTGTGTCATGTTCCTTGTGAGCAGCCTCCGAGCTATCAAGTTCGAGGTCAAATATTTCTGCAGGGTCAGCGGGGATAAGGAGGTCTGCTGACCAGTCCTTGGTGATCTCTTTGAGGTCCTCTTCCATGAGCTTGTAGTACGTCTGAATCTCCTCTTTATGTTCATCTTCTCGTGCAGTAATATATATGAAGTGCCAATCAAAGCGAAACTTCATAAGGGGTCTGAACCCTTGTAGGGTGTTCGGCATCATGCGAGGTTTAGCTTCGATGGCTCTCTTCAGCTGGAGAGAATATGTGTGAAAAAATGCGTTCAACTGCCACTGTTTTCCCATGTCGCTCGAGTACCAAAGCATGGTGAACTTTGCAGCGAGTGACTCAAATGGTTCAATGTCCAGGAAGGTTGCACCTTCTGGCATATCCCAAGAAATAAATGCGATGAGGATCAGGAGCCAGCTAAAGTGGAACTTGTAGCCCTGATCCTGTGCTTTGCGACAATCCAATTCCAGTTGATTAACTAGGTACTTTTCCTAGTTCATCTGTAGGCCTTCTACACATTTCCTTGCGAGGTCAATGACAAAGCCTATGACCTGCGTGGGTCTATTCTTTCTCACAATATTTCTTGCGATTAATTGGCATACTAGGCACACTGCGCCATTCCGGATGGAATCTACCTTGTAGCCTCGCATCCCCTTCTCAACATTGTCATAGGTATCCTTGATCTTCTCTGCTAACGCATGATCTATGGCTTTTCCTAGATAGAAGTCCTGCAGGTCGGGTCCTTGCATACTCAATCCGGTGATCCTATGGATCAACGTCAGATCGACTATGATACAGTGGTCTAGCCATAAGTAGCCGCCATGGTAACATGAAAGTAGGATCTTGACACAGACGTTAAATTTCTGGTGCCTTCTAAAGTGTGGGATTTTCATTACATTCAATAGGGTGGACTGCGCGAGGTTCATCGTCCATGGTTGGGGGATTGTTTTCGATTTCTTCCCCTTCATCCTGGTCAAGTATTTATATGGGGCGAGAATACTATGGTTCTTATGGTCTCCTAGGTTGAAGTCGCTGAACTTCAACGTTGTGATCTTGTCCTGCTGTTCTCAAACTGCGTGTATCCCCTTCGAGAGGTACGCAGTAACCATGGTGTACTCAGAATCTCTCGACACACTATCATGACTCACCGCGCCGACCAGAGGCAGGATGTAGTCAGGCAGTATGGTCGGGATCAACTTCGCATTTTCTAGGTCATCTCTGTGCTTGGTTCTCTTTTTTGTGACAACTCGGGATGGCCCGGATCTGCGAGCAGTCGATGGAGAGGCTTGCACTCCTCTCATTAATGACAGTTGAATACTTACAAACATTACTTTATCGACCATGAGATCGATGAGAACTTCTTCGATGATTTTCTCCATGATGCTGAGCTCATCCAACATACACTCTTAGATCGGATGAGTGAGCAAAACAATAGAATTGATGTCGATCTTACTAATCAAAACACGGTAGAAATGATTTCTCTCTAATACAATTCACAAAAGTGTTCTTGGTGCAACAGTTGATGGAATAAGTAGGCAACAATGTAACATATCTCTCCAACAAGCGAGAAGCCTTCATTAATTCAGTTCTTCTCATTCTGGCGCAGTCCCAATAGCCTGATGGTGGGATTTCTGACCATAAATTTTGTTCTAACTGTTCGTGGCATCGGTCTAATGGTTAGACTATTCCCAACGGCTATATTTCTTCGCCATGGCGAAGTGCCATGTGACACTATTCTGATATCCCGATGAAGTTCCAGTTTTGCAAATTTTCCTTCTGCGAAGTTCCCTCTGGAACCTTCTGTAACTTTTCGATCTTTGCTCTCTTCTTGTTGAGATTTCTAGCCTTCTTTCTAGTGAGCTTCGTCTCGTTATTCCTCTTTCCATTCTGATTCTTGTCTTCTTTTGGCATAGTAACTTCATGTTGCTAACATTCCTTCATAGGGTGCACGGGTGATACTTCTTCTCTATCTAGGGTAGGTGCCTCAGTCTTCTGTGAGTCTTCTTGGGTTCTTTCAACTTCAGCATCCAAGTTAAATAGCTTCGATCTATTCTCCTGTTCCTCAATCAAGTGCGTGATCCTCCTATTCATGAAATCTTTTAATTCTTGTTTTTTCTTCTCTGAGACTTCTTCTTCTTTCCTTTTAGTCTAATCCTTCTCGATCCAGGGTTTTCCTAGTAACATAGTAAATGGAGCATTGTTCTCAATAAATTTAACAACCTCAAAATCTTCCTCTTTTGAAGTTCCTGCACGAGAACTCATATATATCTCGGTAAGTCTTCCACATAGGGTTATCAGTTTTCCTCTAAACAATCCTATTCCTCCCAATGAAGGAATCATAACAGGATTTCATACAGCTTCCCAAGTTCTTTATGTCATGACATTCACCTGTGTTTCTTCATCCAGAACACAGTCAATGTTGAAGTATCCTATTCTTACTTCTATTTTCTCTTTCTCTTTTAAGATCTCTGATAGATTAGTATCTTGGTGGTCATTCAGGGTTTCTTTCATCTGTAATAGTATAGTCTCTGATTCCTTCTGGGGTTCTGCCAAGGTCTTAGTTTCTTGACCTTTCTCAGGGTCTACTTATTCCATATTCATTTTTTCAAGCTTAGCAATCATTCTAGGGAAATCCAAAACTTCATGGTCCATGGATTTACAACAAAGACAACTAGATCTTCTACTAGGGCATTCCTTAGCAAGATGCCCCAGTATTCTGCAACTGTAACAAAGGGTTAATCCTCTCTTTCTCTTAAATGATCCCCAACCTTTCCTGTACTATGCACTAGGATCATAGTAGTTAACCTGCGAAAAATTATTTCTAGGATCCTACATCCATTTGTTAGTCCAAGCATTCTTTCTATGCATAGGTATAACATATCTTTCACTATTCTTATCAGATCTACTCAAATCAAACCTTCTTTCATCTAGTTGTGCCATAATTTTCAAGCTAGGACAAAATTTATCAAACATACCCAGATCCATACTTTAGAAATAAAAATTTCCACTAAGATTACCTTTAACAAAGCACAAAGCTTTCAGATCTTACCTCTTCTCTTTAGATCGAAATTATTTTCTTAGCACAGAGCTTCACAAATTAAGTAGAATACTGCGCACTGGGGCAAGAGATCTACTCACAGAGATTTCACAGTTTCATGTTAGATCTTCACATAGAGCTTTTTTTTCCTCAGTTCCCAGAAATCACAGTTTCAGGTCCCAACAAAGGAACCATTTGTTGGCATAGGGGCAGACCTAGGGTTCAATGCTACAACAACGCACCAACAAAACCCTAACTATCGGCCCTTTCGGCAACACCTGAAAAGAAGATAAGTCTCACCCGAGGTAGAGGTAGGGGTGGTTGCAAGACTCCAGTGTCTGCAACCTTAGCTGGGACACAGATATGTGATTGTAACACCTTGACAAAGTACTTAGAAATATAGTTCATCAATGTTTAACCAGTATCTACTTCGCAGGTAAATACCCTAATTACAGAGCATCGCAGTATTCAACCAGATCTAGCATCTAGCAGCACTTAGCATGACGAAACAGATAAGATCTAGTAGATTCAAGCACTAAGCACATTCACACAGGTCAGATCCAACATTTACTCTCATTATTAAGCACAAAGCAACAACAGATCTACCTATCATTCATCTATATCAAAGCACTAAGCAAGTAAATACACAAACACATCAACACATCACACAAAGCATTCACAACACAGGATGTACATGGTTCACTGCCACCCTGGGGCTACATCCACCAACTCTTCGTCTTCTTTATTAGATTTATTCAATCTTCTTACATGCATAGAGCCTTCAGATCAACTTCGTAGAGGACATGAGATCTATGCACTCTTCTCTAGATCCTCCTTCCCCAAGCTAGGTTATAGCACAAAGCCTACATATAGTCACTTACAGAGACTTGCACTCAGCCTTGCAAACATACACAAAGCACTTACAACTGTTACTTGCACTCAACACCACTTTCAACTAACTTGTCATTCACACTTAGCCATTCATACTCACTACATCGCCTAGCATCCATTTACACATTACAAAATTGGGCCTAAACATGGGTAAACCCATGGGTCGACATCCCCATACCCGTTACATAATACCAAATCCCAAAAATCCCTAAAAGGGGGTCGAGATCCCACAAGCTCTGCTTCGTCTTGCGCTTCGCCTTCGATAGCTTGTCGAAGTCCCAAAAATAGGTCAAACATGACCAAGGATCCTCAAAACTTGGTCAAGGGCCAACAACCTACTAGCTCTTCGAGGTTTCCTCAACTCTGTGCTTATAAGAGTGACTTGATTCAAAACCTATAGGCATAGCTCCCTGTGAAGGGGGAGTGGTTATTGACTCTCCTTGTAGTACCTTTGGTATATTGTTTCTCCCGTGCTTTTGAAATCTGAGAAAACCATCTTGTTGATATGGGGGCATGGTTTGGAATCTGTCCTGAACTTCCTCATAAGATTTAACTCCCCTGAATATTTCATCATATGGGGAGTTCTCATGCATATACCACTTCATGTTGATCTGGGCTAGGTGGTTTTCCACTATATTACAAGGATCGTGTCTCTTGAGCTCGATGTCAAACAATTTGACATCCTCCAAGGTTGCAACCTTGACTTTGGCGTGACTGAAATCCAATAATGAAAACATGCCAACTTGAATAGGGAAATTCTACCAAACCTTTTTCAGTGTTTCCTTCAGCTCCTTGCTAATGCCTCTTGTGACTGTCTGGTACGCCACTTCTCTGCACACCAGCCTGTCAGGTAAAAATCATGGGAGAGCATGAGGAGGAACCGAGCAACCAAAAACTCTTATGTAGGAGAAATTCTCCTCAATGAACCAATATGTTAGGTTACCCATGTTTTCGATAATCTTGTCTGAAATATGGGGAGGTGGGTGACCATACAGGGATATATGAATAGGTATTATGACATTGTGACAGATTTCATAAAAGAAATCTTTAGCTTTCTCCTCCCACAACTTGGAGTGATAAAAATGAATGGGCTCGACACTGGATGGGGTCCAACTCCAATTCATTAATGGAAAATGGGTCATGAAGCAAATGGCATCCATAACATATGCAGACATGTACAAAGGGGTGGGCTGCCCTTTTGATTTCGCCGTTTTGTAATCAGTAATTCCCTTGGCCAAGTTATCTGACAACATTTTGGCCCAATTGAAAGTGTAACCCTCAGCTACCTTGTTCATGATGGATACCCATTCCACCGAGAAATGCATAGGGATATTCTTCCTGAACAGATGACAGAGCATTGTGGCTACATACACCATATGAGTGGCCAAAGATGTTGTGGAATACATACCATGAGCATCAGTCTTGAATTTCTCTGGGTGTCCCCACCAGGTCTTGATTATATCGTGACCATTCCTAGCGTATTGGACTCATTGCTTTTGCTCAAATTCTAGAATTAATGCAGCATTGTAAGTATATTTAGGATTAGGTGAGAGTTTATACATTACTTGCAGATGTTTCGGTTGAAAAGAGCCGATGGAAACTTGTCGATGGTTGATGATGCTCCTCGTCTAGACGTCAACATGTTCCAAGGCCCAACTTATCATGTTGTTATAAGGCATGAGTCTCAGTCGTGCAGCTATCTTCTGCAACTCTGACTGCACTATGTGTCTAAGCTTAGCTGCAAAAGATTCATCTTATTCTTCGGCGAAGTCCTCTGGACAATTGATGATTTCATGCTTCAGGATCTCAGAAACTCGTGTCCAAGTTTTAACGGTGTATGTGGCTCGCGGAGTGGTTTCCGACAAAATGTATGCATTTGGTTTCGAATCTTCGCCTGCTACATTGAGATTTTTTTCTATTTTTTGTGGTGCCATAATCTCTAAGGAAACAGAGTGAGGTTACCCATTGCAGAGAAAATCCGTGAGTTTTTCAAATAGATAAAACTTACTAATTGCAAAAGGTGAAAATGAATTCAAAATCAAAGTTCTTTTATTTAAACAAGATTCATTGATCTTCGTATAACCTTACTGACGAATAATTTATTAACGTTAATGGAGATTTCTACCTGGTGATCTGCAATCCTCGTTTGAATCATTATCCTTAATTAGTCATAAATGTCATCAATATTTTGGTGAATCACGTTTAGGATTTTTAGATGTCACAGAGTGGGAACCTCCTGAATCCCAAATCCTCAGAAAGATTAATCTCTGGATAATCGCTTTTAAAACCTTAATTAATCATGTTTTAAATGGTGCGTTAACTTCAAGTGTTTCGTGAGTTCGGACTTCAGGGAATTTTGATGTATCTCAAGAGGAACTTTCCAAAACCCAAAACTGTGAAGCAATTAATTATCTAGTAAATGATCTTAAGTCTTAATTAATTGCACTTAATTTTAAGTATTTCGAAAGTTCAGACTTAGAAAATTTTAGAATATGATACAGGGTAAACATCTAAAATCTGAACTGTGGAATCATTAATTATCTCTTGATCATGATTAACTTAGTTATTTAAACATTCAATATACCCTTTTAATTTTTGAAATGTTCAATACTTCAACATTTTGATACTTCGGTGATTCATGAATTCATTCTTTTTTAAATTCCCGAAGGATCATCTCCCGTAGTAATGTGGTATAGATGACGTCATTCTAGATGACGTGTTGAGAAAAGAGAGGTGCCACGTGTTACTTGGAAACTTGTGAATCCTCCCATGAAAATGTCAAAAATGGGTGCCATGTGTCAACTCAGGAAATAATCAAAAGGTACATGTGTCCTATGAATTGTGCCTTTTTTATTTAGGAAAATTCATGAGAAGATACCTTTGGGTTTCAGAGTTTCAGAGTTTTCAGAGTTTTCATTGTTTATATTTATTGAAACATCCGAAGCACGGAGCTCTGAAGCGGTCGTTAGAGATTTACCTCTTTAAAACTCAGGCGACTCTAGAACTCCGGAGGTTATTAGGATCATTCGATCAAAAGGGAAAACTCATCAACGATGGATATCATTCGCGCCTTATTATTAAATACTAGCAATGAATTTTATTTAAAATTAAAATGTCATTTACCAAGTTTCTGATTTCTTTGGGCAAAATTGTATTTTCATGAGGTGAAAAATATAAAGCTCAAAAGTTCAGAATTGTGTGTGTTCCAACAAAGAGGTTGAATTTAATAACAGGGTATTTTTGTATAGTAGGAAACAATCAAGAAGGGAGTTTTGTTTCAAGGGATTGATAACAAGAGGGTCATATGATTTAAATAAGTCTTATGTGGTCTATTATGGATTATAATTCCAAGGTTCGATGGATAGGGAAGTAGGCCAGAGATTGAAGAGTTGGTTGGGACAATAAAGATCTTGTAGAGTGAAGTGTAGAGTGATCAAGTAGGTAATGAGAAGTTGATAAAGGGATCAGAAAGAGAATAATACAAAGTTAATATTTATTTCCTATAGAGTCCAATTGGATTATAAGGAAAAATTAACAAGGATTCTTGCATAAAACATGAAACCATCCGATGAAGAATGTTGTTAGAAAGGCACATAAAGGCAAGGTAAGACTCAATAGCCTTAAAGGTAGAGATGTGTTTATAGATGTATAGCTTGTTGAAAAAGAGAGTAGGGATCTAAGGAGTTAACATGTGACTCATGTGATGGGTGATTCATATCTATGTGCATGCAAGAATTCCTAGAAAATAATTTGTAGGTATGAACTAGCTACTTTTTTTCTAAAAGTGCTCAGAGCAAGAAATCCACTTTTGTTATCAGAGTGTGTAGTGGAGGCAGGGTACATGTACAAATAATTCAAGGGATAGGGTAATAAAGGTTATTCACTTAAAAGTGCTAGTGGATAAATGTATCATTTTGTTGAGAGCAGTTTGGTATTTGAGTGGATAAGCAGGGTTTAACAGTGAATTACTCAATGAAGTGAAGAGAATTATTCATAAATTAAGAAAATCTGATCGATAGCTAGAAATAATGGAAAGGGATTCCAAAGTGAGAGTGCTTATGTTATCATATGTATATGGAAACACTTGGGATATGATGAAAAGAGTGAATGAGAATTTTTAATGCACTATTTGTAGTAGCAATTGTGAACATGGCTGACACGATATCAAAGAAATACATAAATGTAACTTTCCATCTTGTTCAAATGTTGCTTAATGAAGTGAATTTTAAGGATGGGTTGTTCAAAAAGGAAGTGATTGGTTAATTAAGTTGTAGTGCTAACATTTATTGGAGCAATGTCTCTTAAAACATTGGGAATACTAAAATGTTCAACCAAAATAAATTTGGGGCAATATTTCCTAAGGGAAGGAAATGGCCAATAACGAATATTGGATGGAAATGAAGATGGCCGAATAGGACTTAGTTGAAAAATGTTCAAATCAGGGAACAATAATGCATAGATGAGAAGAGTGATAGTGCATAGAGTTGCAATGATCTGGAAGGATTCAAGGACAGCTACATGGAGCACAAGAAGTTGAAACATATATTCACTAGAGTGCATACTATAAGTGATGCATGATGCATACAATAAAGATAGAATGCATGTGAATTAGTGCATACAAGAATGCCTGGGCATGCATATGGAATGATTATAGACTAAAAACAACTTCTTGTTATATATGTGAAATAATGGTGTCATGATAATTGAATATGACTAATGATGGATTATGTATCTAGAAAAATTGTGTATACCATGGTTGAAGATGTTGATGGTGTTGTCGCTGCATATGATAGCCATCCATGTGAATAAAAATGAGGATGGTATAGTTTTGATTAAGAGGATGGTGAGGGGAGCTTGCAAGCTTCTACAAAATACCAGTTTATCAAGTAGCTTCAAGTAATTTGATACAAGCCATGTAGGTATGCATTTGGTTGCTTATGATGCATAAATACTAAATGGAATTGAGGTAAGAATTCTCTTATTTAAATTTTAGTATTTGAATTTGTGTGTAAAGGTAGAGGGATTTGAGTATACAATGTTGTTTAATGATTGAATGCAATTATATGAAATTGAATTGCATGATATATTATGTTGGTTTTGATATCATAACCAAGTCAAGTCAAGAGATACACTCCTTCTATAGAAATGGATGCCAATAGATCTAGCCATGTGTGAGGCCATTTTTCTTGGATATGGAAGGGATATAATTCCATACTAATGCTCAATTGGATTCCCCTATATGACTGATGTTTGGATTCCAACCTCTTTGCCGACAATGAAGAGCACTAAAGGATTATATTCCTAGTGTTGTGTATGGGTCTAAGATGAAGTTATCCATATGGTTGAACAAGTAAATGGGGAAGATTTTGGATGATGTGTTGGGGAATTGGATAGACCCTTCAACTCACTATGGTGGAATACATGATAGAGATATGTGGTATTCTAAACTCAATGCAAGAATGCATTATGTAAATGTGGCCATGGGTATTGGCACATTGGTTTATTTATTGGTAATGTTTGATTGCATTATAGATCGGTATATTGATAGTGCATAATGAATGATAGTTTCATTCCATTTAACATGAATAATAGTTGGAAGTGATTAAATTGTCGGTAAGATACAATTATGAGATCATTTCGTGAGTTGTTGTAAATCAACAATAAAAGTATATTGTGCATGAGATTTTGACAATTAGTTTGGATAAATGAAAGTTGAGAAAATTTGTAGGAATAAGGGTCTTAGATATGGCAATGGTGTAGTCCCATAAGTAAGACTGATCCATGCTATTGCAAGAGACAAACATTATGAGAAGGAATCTCATACTAGGAAACTTTATTTTCCTTGTGAAACAAATTTGAATTTATAAGTAAAATTGTTAGGATGATGTCTCATGATGACTATATGTGTGTGATAGAGATGATATGATGGCTATTGAAATTGAAATATCGGGAAGAAGGTTATTGTTAAGAAACTAGAATCCTATGATTGTAATCAGTTACAAACTGCCATTGGAAGTTTGGTAGTAAGTTGGCGCTCTCCTTGCATGAGAAAACCTTGGAAAATGATGGATCACCCAAGGGACTATGTAACAGAGAAGGGGATGCTTTCCCCTGGAGGGTGAGTATCGCAAGAAAAATGCAATGTAATTATGCATATGGCATGGTGGCTAGAATCACGAGGGTGTGTAGAGAAAGGACAATGAGCTAAATTATTTCCTGTGGAAGCTTTGTGGAACATAGGATAGTCATACACATAAGTATTTCTTTATGGTTACAAACTTATTTTAAATACATGTTTATATATGGAGTTGAGAACCCCTATTAATAAGAAAATTGCTAGATGATAATGGCTATAACATGTATATGTCTTATGGATGTATAGGAATAGTTGAAGATCAAAGACATGAGTGAGTATTTGGAAAGAAGATCACTAGAATGAAATGGAACTCAAATACAAACATATGGAACGAGCTAATTCTAATGTACTTGTTGCATCTTGAAAGAAGCAAAGTGGAGATAAATATACAATGAAGGATGCACATATGGAACTATTTGAAGGTTTGGCATTCCATTATCACAACTGGATTTCTTGGAGAAAAAACTCTGAGACTTCCTATCTGACCTAGTGCATTAGAGCCCTGGAGGGAAGTGGTATAGCCAAAGGGACTACTATGCAGAGAAGGGGGTACACATCCTTGAGTTGTGCAGGTTGAGGGGAATGAGATCCTATTAGTTGGAATTGATGTGGGAATCAAAAAATTATGAAAGTTGTTGCAATTGGAATTCTTGGAGCTACAACTCTGAGACTTCCTATATGGTCTGTGTTAGAGCCTTGGAGGGAAGTGGTATATATTGAGGGATTGTGGTGCATAGACGCGGGTGCACTTCCTTGGGTTGTGCAGACTAAGGGGAATGAGATATTGTTGATTAGAATCATTGCAACAATGATGAATTATGAAATCATTATGTATGGTTTTAGGATGTAATATTTGTTTGATAATATATTATAAAGCCTAGCATTGTGATATGTATATACACATGTATGGTGTTGTCCATTGAGGAAAGTGAAAAAATAAGGGGGAAGGGATGTAACATCCCTAGTTTTAATCCCCACAAATTATAATGTAATTGTATAAATGAAATTTATGCTAGTGAGTCGATATGTTTGGGGTGAAGAGATCATATTGATTAATATGCTTGAGGGTCAAACAATGTATTATGTACATTGAAATAATTAATAAAAATAATAACCATTGGTTGCAATACAAGAGGGATAGTAATAATAGGGGGCTATGATTCCACTAGAGAGGGGGATAAATAGGGGTCCAAGGGAAAACCCGTGTTATTTTCCTAAGTTAATGTGTCATTGCCATCTAATCGTTTTTTGACTTCTTAGACACTCAATCATTGAATTCATGTAAGAGGTTGGGTGAGCGAGTCACCTCACAAATTTATTAAGAGCATGGGCGTGAGTACAATAAACCTTGGGAAGAAGGGAAAAGTGAGAATCAAGAAAGCATGGGATAAGAAAGAAATTTTAGTAGGAAGAGGGGGCAACTTTTAATGAATATTTTTTTGGGTAGCAATATGGGAGATGAGTGTTGGGAAGTGAAGAAACCATGATAGCCATGGAAAGACAACTTAATGGATTGATTTTGATGTTGAAAATGAGGTTCAGTGTCTGTAACATCTTGGTGGAGCTGTGAACTAAAGCTAAGAACTAGGATGTAATCTTGTAAGTGCATTTAGTATTGAGGAAATGGCTCAAAATCCTCGAGAAGTCTATTGTGAGCAGCCCTGGAGTAGTTGAGAGTTCCTGGAGTCCCAAGTTGTGACATTCCTAGCCAAATAAGTGCACTAGAGCCCTGGAGGGAAAAGGGAAGGCCTGAGGGACTATGTGCATTGAAGTGGGATCTCATTCCTTGGGTTGTGTAGGTTGAGGGGAAGAGAGTTGGTGGATTGGAATTGTTTTTGGAGTAGAAACTAGGATTTGGGTTGGTGAATGTGGAGAGTGGACAACCAAGAGGGTCAGACCTCCTTGTGGACTCATAGCATCATCTTGGGGGTGGATGTTCAAATTGTATTCTAAATATCCAAATTTAAATGGATGTTTGAATGTTTATTTTTATGCATGCTCTCCATTTTTCATTTGATCGAAATATTTTTCCCAAAATTCCCTTTGTTTTTTTAACCTTTTACTCAACTATGAATAAGCTTAATAAAAAAATCATTTTTTTCAACTTTAAAATTTTAGGTATATTATAATAATGTATACTCAATATAGGCTACATATCACATTGTACGCTACCCATTTACTTATTCTACTTAATACATGTGCCCTTTCAAGTCAGAAAAGGTAGTTTATAGAATCTTCACTCATACAAGGGTATATAATTTCTATTGGTATTAACAAAGTAGGTGGTTGTCTAGAAAGGGGGCCATGCAGTCATGGAGGGATTTCGTCATCTATAGATAAATGATGAGTTGTTTTTTTGTTGAGGCTTGACTTGGTTTGGGAAGGAAATTTTTTCAAATAGTGTTGAGACTTGAATAGGTTTGGGAAGGTTGAAGAAATGGATAAATTGTCAATCAGTATTTGAAAGTTGTGGATAGGTATGTTGATCCTTATGGTAGCATCAGACAGGTAAATCCACACATGTCTATGTTTCTCTATGTGTGGAAATCATCCAAATCCTTCTACCTTGGTAAATTTTCTTTAATCAAAGGATTTTTTTTTTGTACTGGCAAAATCGACAACTTGGATAGTTCTCGTACTCACGTGACATGGGGTCGATTCTCGTATGCTACCACTATAACCTCTAGGTGCATCCCCGCAACCCACAAACATGGGGAATGGGTAAATTGTGGTGGGAATCGAACTTGAGACCTCCTTTACATATTTCCTTCCATTTACATGGCACTTGCCAGTCGATCTACACCCCTGCAGGCTAATTAAAGGAATTATTAAAGTAAAGTGATTTTATTAATTAATTCTATAATTAGTTATTTAAGAAAAGTGCTAAAAGTAATTAGCATGTTTCTAAATATCAAGTGAGTGTGAGAAGTAATATCAACCTTCAATCACTTTGGAGATTAGAAGTAGATTATAACTTACGATTATAAAAGCAAGGCTAGGGTGAAGGAGGAAGAGACTTGACACTTGAGATTCCTTAGAGTAGAGAATTTTCTTTCGAGAGAATTGGATCATGAATGAATCTGGTTCAAGATCTTGGATAGGTGGATAAGGAATTCCATATAGAGATTAGGTTAAGGAGAAGGGAGAACAAAGGATCACGTAGGTGGGTTTCAGCTAGAGGAAGCCACATGAAAGTGTAGCACCATACGGATCTTTTCATATAGTCTTTCTGTACATGTACGTGGGTTTCAGAAAGCACAATCGCATATTTATCTGGGTTTATTGAAGGAAATGTGTGTACACCTTGAAAAGCATGTAGTTATGAGCTATACAACAAACCAAACATTGTCGGGTTTGTTTGTAGTTGTATTTCTCTAAGTGGGCCATTATCCCTATTACAGGAGACCTGATTTTAGCATAATAAAATCATTCTCTGCACTAGTTTTCCCTCTGGGGTTTTTCCAGGGGTATCAACCCAAAAATATTAGTGGTTATGTGTGCATGATTGGGTTTCTAGTTTTTTTCTTCTACTATATGTTTAAATTTGAATATTTCAGCAATGTATTTTCGTTTTGTGAGTTGCTAATATGATTGCAATAAGAAAATCACTAGATAACAAAGTACCTAGGTGTTGGAGTAAGAGAAATTTAAACATGGTATCAGAGCATGTGCTCTGAGGGGAATATAGATCTTAGATACATAATATATCCATAACTAGGAGGAGGAAATCGAAGGACATATTTCAAGGAAACAATCATACTGAGGAAAAAATAGGTTTTTGCAGGTTTACGGAGGTGTACTCAGGAAAAACAAAACATAGTCATGTACATATGCAGGTTGTAGTGGTGAAAATGACATACATACATGGGTAGCATAGGTGGCATTCATGTACATATGTGGGCTATAGTGAGCACATGTGTGTACATATGTGGGCTCTAGTGATCACAGTCACGTACAAGTTCGTATAGGTCAGTACAAGTGCATTTTTCAACAGTAGGTTATTTCCAGGGCAGGTTATTAGGTCTTAGGGATGGAAACAACATCGTTAAGAGTTGAAGAAAGATTGGATGGAGCATCCAAATTCCTACCTTGGACATAAAGAGTAATTTTGGCATTGAATAAGTATGACCTTTGGGATTTAGTGGACAAAGTTGTTACTCCACCAACAGATCCAACAAATTTGGAAGCTCACAACAAGAAGGAGATCAAAGTAGAGAGGGTCCTCCTAGATTCGGTGAAGGATCACCTAATTAATCACCTATCGAAGAAGAAGACAACCAAAGAGATGTTTGATGCCTTGGTAAGTTTATTCCATAGAAAGAACATGAATAGGAATATGGTCTTAAGAAATAAACTCAGATTGATGCATATGTCTAGATATTATAATGTTACCAGTTATTTCATGAGGATCACACAAGTGCATGATCAACTTGCATCCATAGGGGAGAAAAAAAAGGATGTAGAGATCATTAATGTGGCATTGAATGGTCTTCCTAAGTCTTGGGAACAAATTTTCAAGGGAGTTTGCGCTTGGGAAAATTTCCCATATTGGCAGAGACTTTGGGATGATTGCAGGGAGGTAGTGGTGAGAAGTTGTCTCTTGTTAGTAAGACAAATAAGGGAAAAGGAAAGAGTTATATCAACAAGGGTAACCATGATGGAGGTTCATCATAACCAGGAAAGAAGAAGGACTTCATTAAAATCAAATGCTTCTCATGTAATAAGAATGGAAACTGTGCATCTCGGTGTTTGAAAAAGAAGAAGAATGGAAACTGTGCATCTCAGTGTTTGAAAAAGAAGAAGAATGGTAATGGAAAGACAGAGACAATAAAATCAGCTAAGGAACAACATGATGAGTTTGCAACGAAGTTTGAGAAAGATTGCTCACTGGTTTCTTTCCTTTCCACCAACACAACTATGAGGAGTACATGGTTCTTGGAAAATGGTGCATCTCATCATATGACAGAAGCACATTATCTATTTAGCAGTATGATAGAGAGGGAATCAGATCTTCATTTTCACCTTGGTGGTGATTCCAAGAATGCAATGAAGGGAGAGGGAACAATTATGTTCCAAATTGAGTCAAGAGTTTCAATAGATGCCTAGGATGTGATTTACATACTAGGTTTGAAGAAGAATTTGATTTTAGTATCAACTATGGAGGAAACGGGTTTTGTTGTCTCTTTTTAGAGAAGGAAGGTAATCATACGTATAGAGAAAGTTATCCCAGACAATGTATTGGTTGTTGGAGTTAGAGAGGGCACTTTATAAAGTTTGCAGGGAAAGCATGTTCAAGATTTTGTACACAATAGTGACTATCTATGTGATTTGTGGCATAGGAGGTTAGGACACCTACACTACAGGGCATTTCCAATTCCGAGGGGGATTGTTACATGTCTTCTAGAGTTCAATATTGAGCAATAGAGAGTGTGCAGAGGGTGTGCACTTGGAAAGAATTCCAAGGCTTATTTTCCTAGCAGTGAGAGTAGGTCCAAGGGGATCTTGGATCTTATCCATTTATATGTGAGTGGGAAGATTTCATTAGCATCATTATAGGGATCATCATACTATGTGACATTTATTGATGATTTTTATAGGAAAACATGGATCTTCTTTATGAATACCAAGGATGAGGTCTTCAGTTGGTTTTAGGAGTTTAGAGCTAAGGTGGAGAACTAGATAGGTAAGAAGATCAAGGTCTTGAGGTTGGATATCGGAAGAGAGTACACCTCTAATGAATTCAAGGATTTATGCAAGGAGGCATAGTGTTGTAGGAAAATCTCCCTGCGGACAGGTAGATCACCTCTAAGGCTTGACCTTAACCCTAAACAGAAAAATGCTTAACGTGGACACTGACTTCCTTTCAAATCTATCTAAACTAATACATGAGAAGGAAGGATAACATAAGTACCTCTTAATAGATGTTTGTCCCTGCACGCTCCGAGTTGCGCTCCAATATTTTTCTCCTCGCTGAGCTCTGTGGACAAAACAAGATACAACCACTTCCTACTCTATTGACATTAGCTTGAAAATAGATCTATCAATAAATGACAAGTTCATGTAACATTAGACACAAACTAGAAAGAAACAGGCCAAGTGTGTCATATTAATGAGAATAACGACAACAATACTTACAATCGTAGATGCGAATGTGACAGCTTCGTCAAGTCCCCTTCGTCTAACCCTTGCCTGAAAGATCCACAACCTGGATAACAACAGCTTCACTGATCAGTCTCCTTTGGCTGACTGTAAGTCTCCTCCAAGATCATAAGTTTCATATGTTCAATTCTTCTCCCCCTTTCCACCATCATAGAGCCTGTTTATATAGGTTAAGAGGGGCTTAACCTCTTGAGTTATCTTTAGAACAAGTTGGGAACCTTCTCCTTAGGTCAGGGATCTCTTGATGAAACCAAGAATTCGAGCACAACTGCCTTCTAATCTCGAAATATCATTTCCTCATTCTCCTCAACGGGCTAACAACTGACCCAGAATAGAGAGCGCTCCCTCAGAAGGGGCATCAGAGCATTGTAGCTCTCCTTGGTAAGCCTTGGGGAAGCGCCAGTGCTCTCAAGATGAGGAATGCTCCTCCAAAAGGGGCTGGGGAGTGTTATAATTCTCCTTGGATCATTATAGGGGAGCGCCAGCACTTCTGGAGCTGAAGTAGGGGAGCGTTCCCCCTCCAAACCTTTGTTTTAGGGTTCCTTTCAGGTGTCAAGAGTTATTTTTCTCCAGTAAACTAGTTCTCCTCCTTCAAATCAGTCATGTGAGATGTTATAAGTGATTCCTTAGTGTCATTATCATGGCATTATGTCTGAACATCGTTTGCGACACTAGTGACCAACTTGCGACACTTGCGAAAGTTGTAGGGAAGATGCGACACTTACGACGATTGATAGGGACAATGCGACACTTATCCAGTTGAGCAATTTTGACGTGT
>ML779662.1:458604-469532 GCA_009831015.1 Picea engelmannii
ATGCATTCTCATCAAGGAAAATACATATTATATTACATCAATCATCAATCAATCAATCCTTTGACATCAATCAATCACTTGACATCAATCAATGACATCAATCAATCAAACCATTGGCATCAATGACAACATGATCCAACATCCATTTCTATAGAAGGAGTGTATCTCTTGACTTGACCTGGTTATGATATCAAAACCACCATAACATATCATGCAATTCAATTTCATATAATTGCATTTAATCATTAAACAAAATTGTATACTCAAATCCCTCTACCTTTACACACCAATTCAAATACTAAAATTTAAATAAGATAATTCTTACCTCAATTCCATTCAGTATTTATGCATCATAAGCAACCAAATGCATACCTGCATGGCTTGTATCAAATTACTTGAAGCTACTTGATAAACTGGTATTTTGTAGAATCTTGCAGGCTCCCCTCACCATCCTCTTAATCAAAACTATACCATCCTCATTTTTATTCACATGGATGGCTATCATATGCAGTGACAACACCATCAACATCTTCAACCATGGTATACACAATTTTTCTAGATACATAATCCATCATTAGTCATATTCAATTATCATGACACCATTATTTCACATATATAACAATAAGTTTTTTTTAGTCTATAATCATTCCATATGCATGCCCAAGCATTCTTGTATGCATTAATTCACATGCATTCTATCTTTATTGTATGCATCATGCATCACTTATAGTATGCACTCCAGTGCATATCTGTTTCAACTTCTTGTGCTCCATGTAGCTGTCCTTGAATCCTTCTAGATCATTGCAACTCTATGCACTATCACTCTTCTCATCTATGCATTATTGTTCGCTGATTTGAACATTTTGCAACTAAGTCCTATTTGACCATCTTCATTTCCATCCAATATTTCCTATTGGCCATTTCCTCCTCTTAGGGAATATTTCCCCAAATTTATTTTGGTTGAACATTTTAGTATTCCCAATGTTGTAAGAGACATTGCTCCAATAAATGTTAGCACTACAATTTAATTAACCAATCACTTCCTTTTTGAACAAACCATCCTTAAGATTCACTTCATTACGCAACATTTGAACAAGTTGGAAAGTTACATTTATGTCTTTCTTTGATATCGTGTCAGCCATGTTCACAATTGCTACTACAAATAGTGCATTAAAAATTCTCATTCACTCTTTTCATCATATCCCAAGTGTTTCCATATACATATGATAACATAAGCACTCTCACTTTGGCATCCCTTTCCATTATTTCTAGCTATCGATTAGATTTTCTTAATTTATGAATAATTCTCTTCACTTCATTGAGTAATTCACTGTTAAACCCTGCTTATCCACTCAAATACCAAACTGCTCTCAACAAAATGATACATTTATCCACTAGCACTTTTAAGTGAATAACCTTTATTACCCTATCCCTTTAATTATTTGTACATGTACCCTACCTCCACTACACACTCTGATAACAAAAGTGGATTTCTTGCTCTGAGCACTTTTAGAAAAAAAGTAGCTAGTTCATAGCTATAAATTATTTTCTAGGAATTCTTGCATGCACATAGATATGAATCACCCATCACATGAGTCACACATTAACTTCTGAGATCCCTGCTCTCTTTTTCAACAAGCTTTACATCTATCAACACATCTCTACCTTTAAGGCTATGGAGTCTTACCTTGCATTTATGTGCCTTTCTAACAACATTCTTCAATGGATGGATTCATGTTTTATGCAAGAATCCTTGTTATTTTTTCCTTATAATCCAATTGGACTCTATAGGAAATAAATATTAACTTTGTATTATTCTCTTTATGAGCCCTTTATCAACTTATCATTACCTACTTGATCACTCTACACTTCACTCTACAAGATCTTTATTGTCCCAACCAACTCTTCAATCTCTGGCCTACTTCCCTATCCATCGGACCTTGGAATTATAATCCACAATAAACCACATAAGACTTATTTAAATCATATGACCCTCTTGTTATCAATCCCTTGAAACAATACTCCATTGTTTCTTGCTATACAACAATACAATGTTATTAAATTCAACCTCTTTGTTGGAACACACACAATTCTGAACTTTTGAGCTTTATATTTTTCACTTCACGAAAACAATTTTGCCCAAAGAAATCAGAAATTTGGTAAATGACATTTTAATTTTAAATAAAATTCATTGCTGGTAGTTAATAATAAGGCACGCATGATATCCGTTGTTGATGATTTTTCCCTTTTGATCGAATGATCCTAATAACCTTCGGAGTTCTGGAGTCGCCTGAGTTTTAAAGAGGTAAATCTCTAACGGTCGCTTCGGAGCTCCGTGCTTCGTATGTTTCAATAAGTATAAACAATGAAAACTATGAAACTCTGAAACCCGAAGGTATCTGCTCACGACTTTTCCTAAATAAAAAAGGCACAATTCATAGGACACGTGTACCTTTTGAGTCTTTCCTGAGTTGACACATGGCACCCATTTTTGACATTTTCATTAGAGGATTCACACATTTATTTAGTTTTATTTCCGATGAAAGGGAGGTACTTACCAACAAAGGGGAGATATGTGGTTTTTGTAGAGGACTAGTTTCCATAATAAATGACTCATTCAAAGAAAACTCTTGTTGAATAGGCTACTTATCCTAGAATTTCTCATTAGAAATTTCCTTTGTAGGTACCTCCTATAAGGGTGAAATTATGCGCTAAGGACCTTGGTCGATCGAAGGAGAGATCAACTAGTGTTCACTATTTTTCCTTCACACCATCCCACTGAGTAGACTTTATTGGCACTTTCAAGATCAACCATCCTTGTGGAGATTAGGACAATAACCCACAATGTGCCATGTTTCATAGCATGCCCTACATTTGAAGGAGACTTGTTAATAGTCCAACTTTTGGGTCCATTTATAGTCTTTAGTGACCAAATTGATTTTTGTTGAAAACCATTTTTCAAAATCCATATCAACACAAATACATTTGTATGCGATGATGCAATGTCGCTTCATCTTCTCACTTGTGAAGTTGAATTTACCAAGAGCATTTCCAATATTGTTGAGAAATCATAACCCCAACTTTGTAGAGGAATATTTGAGAACCTAACCCAAACAAGAGTAGTCACAAGAGATAATTTGTTACTAGGGTCAAAAGATGGAGTCCAAGCCTTCATGTGAAATCTAAAGTTTCTCTAAAACCGAGGGTTCAAACTAATGGTCCATTCTCGTCCTCTACTAGATCAAACTCCACAATGAAAAGGCATTTAGTGCATGGATAGATAAAGGCTTCCTCTTTGAAATATGGTTTCCAAACACACAAAATCATTTTATGCAAATCAACTAATCTTGGCCATAAGCCATTAAATATGAAAATAACACCATTTCTTTTGTAAAATGCTTCCTGAACTACAACATCCTTAACAACATAAATGGTTAGAGTAGGGGCTTCTTGAACCATGTGAAATCTAGGGGGATAAGAAACACCAAGAAAATATTTTCAACCACATCTTTAAAGGAATCACTGGATAAAATTGATGACTGGACAACACCCATTGAAGAGAACACATCATGTCTAAATGAGGAGAGGACACATATTTACAAGCAACACCAACCAAAACAAAGGATGAGGTGACACCAATAGAAGCAATAGTAGAGATACATATTTCAAAATGGGGAATATTCCAGTTGAATAGAAACCCATAAACATAACTAAACATATGTGAAAAAGGGGTTGTTGCTTTTATCACCAAAGAAAGAGCAATTACCACCAAAATTAGGGAAACTAGATGCATATGCATCTCATCCTAAGAAGATAACTAAGTAGAAAAATAAACTAAGCATGAGGGAAAAGGATGAAGCAACCATTGAAATCAAGAAATGTTTTGACAACCAACTCATAGATAAACCCTAACTACCACAAAGGAATAGATGTCGACACTCATCCTCACTTAAACAAAATTATTCAAAATGAAACATTATTATGACCTAAAAGAAAAATTATTATGCATCCCTCAAAGCCAATGATATGGTTAAACTTTAAATATATTCAATGGCCCCAACAACTTTAAGTGAAAATCTAATCACAAATTTAAACTTTAAATACATTCAATAACCCATACAACTTTAAGTGAAAAGCTAATCATATATGGGGCTTCTTGAACCACGCGAAATCTAGGGGGGATAAGAAACACCAAGAAAATATTTTTAACCACATCTTTAAAGGAATCACTGGATAAAATTGACGTCCGAACAACACCCATTGAAGAGAACACATCACGTCTAAATGAGGAGAGGACACATCTTTACAAGCAACACCAACCAAAACAAAGGATGAGGTGACACCAATAGAAGCAATAGTAGAGATACATATTTAAAAATGGGGAATATTCCAGTTGAATAGAAACCCCGTAAACATAACTAAGCATATGCAAAAAAAGGGTTGTTTATTTTATCACCAAAGAAAGAGCAATTGCCACCAAAATTAGGGAAACTAGATGCATATGCACCTTATCCTAAGAAGATAACTAAGTAGAAAAATAAACTAAGCATGAGGGAAAATGATGAAGCAACCATTGAAATCAAGAAAAGTTTTGACAACCAACTCATAGATAAACCCTAACTACCACCAAGGAATAGATGTCGACAGACATCCTCACTTAAACAAAATTATTCAAAATAAAACATTATTATGACTTAATAGAAAAATTATTATGCATCCCTCAAAGCCAATAACATGATTAAACTTTAAATATATCCAATGCCCCCAACAACTTTAAGTGAAAATCTAATCACAAATTTAAACTTTAAATACATTCAATAACCCATACAACTTTAAGTGAAAAACTAATCACATATTTAAACTCTAAATATATTTGATAACCCAACAACTTTAATGTGATGGGCCCAACAACTTACCTAAATGCTACTCCTAGGGATGACCGCTCTTTAATCTTGCATTAGATTAAAAAAAAAAGGAATGGATGGGACAAGTACTTTAAAAATTCTTATATTCATATTTCATAAAGGTGTGTTTATTAAATTGTACTCGCAAATGTTTTGTAAAATTATAACGAACGATGGGAAATATTCATTGTCACAGTAAAGGAGAGGTTTTAAAAAGTTGTGTCTTTGTGGTAAATTAATCTTTACATGTTATTACTTAATAAACATTCCAACAGGCATAGTCTTGCAACTTGCAATATACTACATGTCCTTTCAAATTCAACACAACTAAGAACCACTCTTAAGAAAATTACCTTCAATGTTAAATAAATGTAAAAGTAATGTAATTACTTTCAATGTCAAATACAGATTTATTATTTAATTGATTAATTTTATGAAGATAAGGGGATTCTACATAGATTTAGACATTTAGAAAAAATTAAAAATCTTTATGTAACCATATTTATTTAAAGATCGAAGAATATAATGATTATTTAACAATTAACTTTACAAATGAAAATCAAGAACCTCTAATGGATTGAGGAATACTAATTAAGAAAAAAGTTTGTATCTAATAATTATAATATCTTCAACTACAAATCCAAGGAAAATAATCTCTAGCAAATCCAAGGAAAACAATCTTTCTCAAGGAAATTGAATGCGCGAGATGGGAGTGCTTTCCTTCTAATTTAATTTCATTCAGCCTTGGGTTGAACCCACCAATTCGAGAATCACTAATATTATACCATCTTCTCTTATCTATCTTTTCCATATTTTCACTTTCAAGTCTCATAGCTAAATCAATACTTTCTTCAATACATCTCCACCATCTCCCATAACCCAATAAGTGAGTGCATAACCCCTCCTTCATCATCTTTCTCGTGTTTTATTCCCCCAAAACTCTTCATTCACACTATTTTTCATAAATTATATAAATAAAAATAATCATCTTTTAATTGCATATGTACTCTATAGTGCACATGTACACAATCCTATCCATTCACTCTAGTTAGACTTGCACATATTTATTTATTATTTATTTTCTTTCCTCAGTTTGCAACATTGCAGGAATTTATTCAATTTATTTACATGGATTCATCATTAAAAAAAAAGGCATTTAATATATAATATTAGAGTGTAACTTGTACAATGTGCACACGTAGTTATCAATAATATACCACACGTACACTAGTAGTCAAACAACGAGTGCCCCTAAATACTACATGAATTTCATAATGCAAGATGCACAAGCCCAACATTTTCCCAACAAATAAAACACAATAAGACATCAACATACACCTATGATACTATATATTTTATTTCATGAACGCATGTACATACAAAGTAAAGACAATTAAGAGACCATGCAAATCCATACACAACCCACCACCACTTTATTCAAATTTCACCATTCACAACCACCAGTTAGACCACACTTACATGAACCTTCCTAAATCAAATGTTCTTCAATTGAAAACATTTAACATGTTACCACAAAACATTCCAACATCACATCAAAGTTCTTATTGGTGTTACAACCCTTACTCAAGTGTAAATTTAATGAACATAGAAGCTTACAACCAAAGTTACCTCCCAACCATGACACTTCCTAAAAGCTAAACATGATTTCAAAACATGAAATTCTATGGAAGTTGGAACCCCAATCCAAATGAAAACATGTTCAACATTAAAGGATTCTCTAGGCCTTCTAATATCCACAATATGGGTTCCCTCATCTTAATTTAGGTAGCATTCAATATTTCCACCTCTAAATGACAACAAAAACTTATTTGATCAATTTCAAAACCAAAATCAAAATAATCAAAACCAAACCAAGTAAACCTTAATGTCCTTGTAAACAATATTATGCACACTTCTTATATAATGTTTTCTCCCCTTAAAACGTTTCTACTTAGCTCTTGTAAAAAATTATTTGAAGGTATAGATTTTTCATATTTTGTATAATGGTGTTTGGATTTCATTGTATTATTATTTAGAGATCCCATAAAACTTAATTGATCTACCTAAATTTAGTGAAATCCCTAACAAAGACCTTATCAAATATATTAAATCCTTTACCTTTAACTTATATATAATTTGTTCATGACAACAACATGACCATAAAAGTCTTCCTACAATCCCTAAGCAAAGGTTCCCTTCACTAGTTCTACAACTTGCTTAAAGGACCTTCTTGAAATTTCTCTTAGTCCAGCACCTAGGTACTTTGTTATCTAGTGATTTTCTTACTGCAATCAGATTAACAACTCATAAAACAAAAATACACTTATGAAATATTCAACTTTAAACATGCAGCGGAAGAAAACAAATAGAAACCAAATTATGCACACATAAACACCAATATTTTTGGGTAGATACCCCTGGAAAAACCCTGAAGGGAAAACCAATGATGAGAATGAATTTATTATGCTAAAATAAGGGCTCTCGTAGCATGGATAATGGTCCACTGAGAGAAATGAAACTACATATAAACCTGGAAAAGTCTAGTCTGTTGTACGACCTAGAACTACATGTTTTTCAAAGTGTAAATGCCTTTCCTTCAAGAAACCCATGTACATACGTGATTGTGCTTTTTAAAACTCACATACTTCTATGGAAAGACTGTATGGAAATCTATATATGGTTCTACACTTTCTTGTGGCTTCCTCTGGTTAAAACCCACCAGCGTGATCCTCTATTCTCTCTTCTCCTTGAATTGATCTCTATATGGAAGTCTTTCTCCACCTATCCAAGATATTGAACCACAGTCCTTCGTGATCCAATGCTCTCAAAAGAAAATTCTCTACTCTCGAGAATATCAAGTGTCAAGTCTCTTCCTCCACCACCCTGGCCTTGATTTTATAATCATGAGTTATAATCTATTTCTAATATCCAAAGTGATTGACGATTGAGATTACTTCTCACACTCACTTGAGATTTAGAAACATGTTAATTACTTTTAACACTTTCCTTAAATAACTCAATTAACTAATTGCATAATTAATTAATAAAAACACTTTACTTTAATAATGAATTTAATTAAAGTAAAGTTACCAAGGTAGAAGGATTTAGACTATTTCCACATGTCTAGACACATAGACCTGTGCAAAAATACCTATTTGATGCTACCACTAGCATCAACACTCCCTCTTAGTGAGCAAGGTATTCTGCACCACTCCAATTTTGTCTCTGAAGAACAAAAACTTTCCTTTCTCCAAGGGCTTTGTCAAAATATATGCAACCTTCTTATTTGTGGAAATATATTGAAGCTTCACTGCTCCATTTTGGATCCTATCCTGAATGAAGTGGTACTTGATATCAATATGCTTAGACCTTTCATGGAATGCTTTATTCTTCGAGAGTTTGATACAACTTTGATTATCATAGTATATCCCCATAGGATCCAACTCATGATCAAATAAACCTATAAGCAAATTGTGAAGCCAAATGGCTTCACATATAGCCATACTCGTTTCCATATACTCTACCTTTGATGAACTGACTGCTACATAAGTATTCTTCTTATTGAACCAAGTAATCACTAATGATCACAAGCTAAAGAAACACTCTGAGTTTCTCTTTTTTTCTACTACATGGCCCTCCCAATATGATTTTGTATATCCCTACAACTCCACTCCATCTCCTCCAATATTCCTCAATTCATACTCCACTGTTACCTCTCAAGTACCTGAGGACATGTTTTGTTGCGATCCAATTTACCTAGCTCGGTTCCACCATTAACTGACTCAAGGCGTTCACACCAAAACAAATATATGTCATGTTTTTGACCAAATACATCAAGGACCCTATCAAGGACTCTAAATCTGAAGTGATAACCTTCTTCAGATTGGTAATCATAGGTGTATTCATTGGTTTACATTCCTCCATCCCGAATCTCCTCAAGATCTCAATTGCATACTTCCCTTGAGCAAGGAATATCTCTTCTGATACCTTCCATACCTCTTACCCTAAGAAATAATGCATCAAACCAATGTCCTTCATCTCGAACTCACTAGTTGAATCTTCTTTGAACCCTACAATAAGATCCTCTGCACTAGTGAGAAACAAATCATCAATGTACAAAACAAATATGAGAGGATCCTCTCCAACATGTATGAAGTACAAGTTATGATCCACCTCACTCTTTGTAAATCACATACTATGCAAGTATCCGTCAATCTCTAGGTGCCTGTTTGAGTACGTACAAGGATTTATTAAACCTACACACATGAGACTCCTTCCCATGTAACTCAAATCCATGAGGTTTCTCTATGTATACTTCCTCCTCAATGACCTCGTTTAGGAAATTTGTTTTCATGTCCATCTGATGTATCCTCCACCTCATAACTAAAGAAATAGAAATAACAATTCGAATAGAATCATACCTAGTGACTTGAGAAAATGTCTCCTCATAGTATACTCCATCTTTCTGGGAGACCCATCTCGCCACAAACCTCTCTTTGAGCTTCTTGATTCTACCATATGAAACATTCTTGATCTTGTAGAGCCACTTGGAACTCACAAATGACTTCCCCTCCGGTCTTGCCACTTTGTCCCAAACATCATTCCTCATAATAGAGGTTTACTTTTCTACCATGGAATCCATAGTTGTTTATCTATTGCTTCCTAAAAACTAGAAGGCTCAACATCAATGATGCTACTCATAAGTGCCATATAGTTTGGAAACTTCTTCGGAGGCCTACGCTCTTTGAACTCACTCCTAGGAGCCTCACCAACATCCCTCAATGTATAGAAAAGTCACCTAGGTCTCCTAATAGGACTGGAAGGGGATAACTCCTCCTCCCCACCTAAAATTTGAAATGTTGATTGTTTCTCATCCTTCGGAGCTTGCTACTCCTCATCCTTTGTCACTGTTGATGACTCCTAGGATCTCCTAGATGTCAATTTCACCTCCAACTTAACATATCTTCTTACAACTATCTTACTTTGCGTTGGAATGAAAATCATGTAATCCTTTGAGGTCTCATTTTACCCCAAAAATATACCCTTCTGTCCTAAAGGATCCAACTTCATCCTCTTCTCCACAGGAACATGGATGTAGACTAGACAACCAAGGATCCTCAAATGACCAATCTCTAGCTTCACTCCTAAGAATTCCTCCTTTGGATGTAGACTGGACAACTAAATATCCTCAAATGACCAATCTCTGGCTTCACTCTTGAGAATGCCTCCTTTCGAGTCTTGTCCCCCAATATATTGTGAGGACTCGTGTTATGCACATATGTTGTCATGTTACATGCTTCTTCCCACATATATATAGGAAACTCCTAGTCATGTATCATATCCCTGGTAGAAATGATGATGGACCAATTCTTTCTCTTCATAACCCCATTCTACTAAGGGTTATAAGAGTCTGTCATCTCCCTCTTAATCTATGTGTTACACGTCAAAATTGCTCAACTGGATAAGTGTCGTATTGTCCCTATCAATCGTCGTAAGTGTCGCATCTTCCCTACAAATTTCGCAAGTGTCGCAAGTTGGTCACTAGTGTCGCAAACGATGTTCATACATAATGCCATGATAACGACACTAAGGAAGCACTTATAACATCTCACATGAATGATTTGAAGGAGGAGAACTGGTTTACTGGAGAAAAATAACTCTTGACACCTGAAAGGAACCCTGAAACAAAGGTTTGGAGGGGGAATGCTCCCCTACTTCAGCTCCAGAAGCACTGGCGCTCCCCTATAATGCTCCAAGGAGCATTATAATGCTCCCCAACCCCTTTTGGAGGAGCGTTCCTCATCTTGAGAGCGTTGGCGCTTCCCTAAGGCTTACCAAGGAGCGCTACAACGCTCTGATGCCCCTTTTGAGGGAGCACTCTCTATTCTGGGTCAGTTGTTAGCCCGTTGAGGAGAATGAGGAAAGGATCTTTCGAGATTAGAAGGCAGTTGTGCTCGAATTCTTGGTTTCATCAAGAGATCCCTGACCTAAGGAGAAGGTTCCCAACTTGTTCTAAAGATAACT
>ML779663.1:0-13836 GCA_009831015.1 Picea engelmannii
ATGGATTATTCAAGTGTGACGTCAGCCTTAATTAGGGTTAGTTTGTTAGTTAGGGTTTCAATAATTAAAGTTTTGAGAGTTTGTTTTGGACACCTTCACTTCATCATTGTGTGTCTAAGATCAATGCTTAAGGGTAGATGGAGTCAAACAAGAAGAGGGCACAAGGTTTTGAAAGGATGAAGACTAAAGACAAGAGGGAAGGGTTCTAGAGTGTTGCAAAGGTAGGGCCCTAGAATCAAAACCCTAGGGGAAAGAGGATCACTCCGGTGTTACTTAATCAAGGCCTCGTGCTCTTTCCTCCTTCCTTAGATCAACTTGGCAAAACATCTAGCATAAATGATAAATTTAACTAAAGGATGAGGTGAGAGAAAGTGTTGCAAAGGCAAGGCTTTCAAACCCTAGAGATGATGGCCCTAGGTGTAGATAACCTAGGCCTAGGACGTCACCCCATATTCAACCTATAAAAATCAATGCTATCTCAAGGGAAGAAGCAAGATGTGTGTAGCAAAGGCTAGGCTCAATATCTCTTCTTCAATGGATGAAAAATTTCTCTCAAGGGGACATGAGAAAACGACATACTTGTGTTCTTGTCACCTAGGGTTTCAAAATCATCAATTTTATAAATAGATTCAAGAATGTAAACCTACAACCATTCAATTAAGAATTTTTGCAAGAAAAACACTTACATATCATGAAGAAAGCATGTGCAAACCCTAGTTGTAAAACTTCCTTGGAGAGAAATGACAAAGATGCTAAAAAATCCTTCCTTCAACAAGTGTGCCTCAATTAGAAGACAAAATTACCCTAGTAGAGCACAAAAATCAGACCTGCAAAGTGGGAGTTATTGTGTTATGTTAAAATGAGGGGAAAACATCCTCAATATATAGTGTATCATGAATTTTTAATTAATTTTAGGTCATTAAAAATAGATGACAAGGATACAAACCATAAATCATATTTTTTTACATTAAACTGTTAAATGAAACCCTAAATGAGCAATAAATAGGACGTCAAGCTCTTCTAAGGGAGACGTTGGCCCTTTTTAGGGAAACATGCAACATAGGATGACAAACGTTGGCCCTCCTTGGGCCTCCAAACTCTGCCACATGTGACAAACTACTCTGTCAAGATGCCATACATTGGAGGTGATTTCATGGCTCCTAGATGACGTCCTGGGGCATCAAAACGGGGACGTTCCACTTGCAGTGGGTCAACCCCCCTAGGTTGGGCTCAGCCAAGGTGTCCTAGATGAAAACATTCTCCTTATTTTCTTGTGAAAAGGATCGACCAATCACTATCCTGTCTCTACCCCTAATGGGGTCCCAACAACCATTTGATGGTCTCTTCAGCCCCATGGAGATCTGAACTAATCATCTCCCCATGTGTACTGGTCCAACTGGTACCTGTCCATCGGGCATGATCCTGCACATCAAAAACTTTGCCCTCCATGGGCTCATTAGTCACAGGGATCATAGCAATGTCAATCGTATTTCATCATTAATTTTATCAAATGCATGAATAAAACCCTTGATATATCATCTAATAGCTCAAAGACATTACAATGACCTACTATACAAAGTCGAAGAAAAAGACAAAATTCCTTATTGGGCGAACATCCATAACAGAAGGAAGGTTTCCAGAGGATATCATCCAAGCCATGTAACATGAGGTGATGTGGTCAAAGAATGTCCAGACATACGGGTAGAGTGAAAGATAGGGTGATATTACCTGTGGGTGCCTTTGTAGAAGGTGAGTTGTACCTGTCATGGATGCAATTCTTTCCAAGCCCTTTATTGCCTTTATTCTTTCTTTTTCTTTATTACTTTTTCTTATTTATTTCAAGGACTAACTAGAGGACACTGCCTTGGCATGGTGACCAGAGCTGACAGTGTTACCCATAAGCACTTTCACAAAGATGATAAGGCTAGCTCGTGATGAGACCCCCTTTCCCTTGTCCATGCAACCAAATGTCACTACCTTGGAATGGTAACCAAATAATGGCAATGTCATACTGCTAGGTACCCTTGAACATAATGGGTTGGCTTGTGATGAGACCCCCCATCCTCTTGGCTAGGTCAAATAGCTAGAGAATTGAGTCCAAGCTGGCGGAAAAGGAACCTTCCCCACCCAATGTCACCTCAATGGGGAGGTTATTTCTTTTTATGAAGGTTAACCCAGGGGAGACATCCCCGACAACCTAGGGTTTTGAAGAGGCTAAGGTATAAATTCAAGGTTAAAGTTTCCTCCTCACCGGTTACCACCAAGATCATAAGGTCCGACTAATTAGCCAATAAAGAAGTGTATGCCTAAAGAGAACACCTGCCTGGAACAAGACAACAATAAAGAATATATGCAAGCTACAATTCAATGGGTTAGTACTTCATATGACTATCTGATATCAATTAATAAGAAATGTGAAACAATAGATATCAATGAGGTCAACGTATTATCAATTAGCTATGAAAAAGCATAAATTCATCAATAACTATCAAGATGATTAATCTAACAATGTATCCAACCAATACTTTACTCAATAAATGTTTTAGATCACCATCCAATTGATTATAGAAGACAAATGTTGCGTCAAGATAGATTATTCAAGTGTGACGTCAGCCTTAATTAGGGTTAGTTTGTTAGTTAGGGTTTCAATAATTAAATTTTTGAGAGTTTGTTTTGGACACCTTCACTTCATCATTGTGTGTCTAGGATCAGTGCCTAAGGGTAGATGGATTCAAACAAGAAGAGGGCACAAGGTTTTGAAAGGATGAATATTAAAGACAAGAGGGAAGGGTTCTATAGTGTTGCAAAGGAAGGGCCCTAGAATCAAAACCCTACGGGAAAGAGGCTCACTCCGTTGTTGCTTAAGAAAGGCCTCATGCTCTTTCCTCCTTCCTTGGATCAACTTGGCAAAATGGCTAGCATAAATGATAAATTTAACTAAAGGATGAGGTGAGAGAAATTGTTGCAAAGGCAAGGCTTTCAAACCCTAGAAGATGATGGCCCTAGGTGTATATAACCTAGGCCTAGGATGTCACTCCTTGTTGAACTTATAAAAATCAATGCTAGCTCAAGGTAAGAAGCAAGATGAGTGTAGCAAAGCCTAGGCTCAATCTATGTTCTTCAACGACTGAAAAATTTCTCTCAAGGGGACATGAGACAGGGACCTACTTGTGTGCTTGTCACCTAGGATTTCAAAATCAGCAATTTTATAAATAGATGCAAGAATGTAAACCTACAACCATTAAATTAAGAAGTTTTGGAAGAAAAACACTTACATATCATGAATAAAGCATGTGAAAACCCTAGTTGTAAACCTTCCTTGCAGAGAAATGCCAAAAGATGCCAAAAAATCCTTCCATCAACAAGTGTGCCTCAATTAGAAGACAAAATTACCCTAGTAGGGTGCAAAAATCATACCTCACAAGTGTGAGTTATTGTTTTATGTTCAAATGAGGGGAAAACATCCTCAAGATATAGTGTATCATGACATTTTAATTAATTTTAGGTCATTAAAAATAGCTGAGAAGGTTACAAACCAAAAATCATATTGTTTTACATTAAACTGTTAAATGAAACCCTAAATGAGCAACAAACAGGATGTCAAGCCCCTCTAAGGGATATGTTGGCCCTTTTTAGGGAAAAATGCAACACAAGATGACAAACGTTGACCCTCCTTGGGCCTCCATACTCTGCCACACGTGCCAAACTACTCTGTCAAGATGTCATACACTGGAGGTGACGTCATGGCTCCTAGATGACATCCTGGCACATCAAAAGGGGCACATTTCACCTGCAATGGGTCAACCACCCTGGGATGGGCTCAGCCAAGGTGTCCTAGATGAAAATGTTCTCCTTCGTTTCTTGTGAAAAGGCTTGACCAATCACTATCCTGACTTTGCCCCTGATGGGGTCCCAACAACCATATGATGGGATCTTCAGCCCCATGGAGGTCCAAACTAATCATCTCCTAATGTGTACCGGTCCAAATGGTACCTGTTCGTCGGGCATGATTCTGCACATCAAAAACTTCTCCCTCCATGGGTTCATTAGTCACAGGGATCATAGCAATGTCAATCATATTTCATCATTAATTTTATCAAATGCATGGATAAAACCCCTGATATATCATCCAATATCTCAAAGACATTACAATGACCTACTATACAAAGTCGAAGAAAAAGACAAAATTCCCTATTGGGCCAACATCTGTAAGAGAAGGAAGGTTTCCATAGGATATCATCCAAGCCATGTAGCATGAGGTGATGTGGTCAAAGGATGCCCAGATATACGGGTAGAGTGAAAGAAAGGGGTGATATTACCTGTGGGTGCCTTTGTAGAAGGGGAGTTGTACCCATCATGGATGCAATTCTTTCCAAGCCTTTTATGGCCTTTACTCTTTCTTTTTCTTTATTTATTTTTCTTATTTATTTCAAGGACTAACTATAGGAAACTGCCTTAGCGTGGCGACCAGAGCTGACAGTGTTACCTACAAGCACTTTCACAGAGATGATAAGGATGGCTTGTGATGAGACGCCCTTTGCCTTGGCCATGCAACCAAAGGTCACTACCCTGGCATGGTAACTAGCTAATGGCAATGTCATACTGCTAGGTACCCATTAACATAATGGGTTGGATTGTGATGAGACCGCCCATCCTCTTGGCTAGGTCTTGTTTTGTTATTTTTATTCGGGTCCCTCTTATTTCTTGTTGAGAGGCTTTTTATTTCCTTCTTGGGGATCCCTGGGTGAAGAATCTCTAGGTTTCATTTTTATTGGATTTTATCTTTTACCAGTTGCTTTTACCTTTTGAGCCTTCAACCCCTTCTTCCCACGAGATAAGGTGTAACCCTACAAACAAATCATCCTAATGTCCGGACTAAGGAAATGGGGCAGATGAGTGGGAGATAAGATGTAAGAGTGATGATATGATGGGAGCGGATGATGGCCCTTCAAAATTCCCCCTAGTGGAAAACCAAAACCTATGGGTACAAGCTTTCTAGGGTACCATGTCAATCCCCCCAACCTTGGTCAAGTGGGTTAATGTAAGATCCAAGCAGTTGTCAGAAATAAAAGGAATTTGATGCATATATCTAAGGGTTATAATGATCAAATATGACACATATCATGATACTTGGACCAATTACCTCATGGAGCAAGAGTCTTCTCTGATACAAGTCCAAGTTGAAGGTGATGGATACTGCTATTGTTAAGAGGACAATTCTGATGAAAGATAAGAAATATGGGCCCTCCAGGGCCATGATCAGGTTAATCCTGCTCTTGGTAATCCATGTCTAGGACTTGTGGGCCTCGAGACATGATCTCCTAGTTATCCCTAGAAATCGGGGATAACATCTGGCTCCAACTCAGGGACATGTGCTCACTGTAGAGTGCATGAGAACCTCAGTATCTCTGGCATAACCTGCAGACCTTCTCAACTTGAAAAGGGCATCAGTAACAAAATTGGGGTGGTACTTCCACCCCGCAATATATATATGTATATAACTGAAAAAATAATCAACAATGTAAAGAAAACTACTTACCTACACTTACCTTTGGTTGGATGTTTGGTGTAGTCAAATAATCAATGAATCCAATCCAGCAATGTCCTACGATACCTGCCTCTGTGCTTCATCATACACCAGAACAATGATAAGTCAAGCACAAAAATAACATGGGTTAGAACATATATCAGACCATCAAGAAACTCAAAGTCTAACCCATGGAGGTGGGTGGCAGGGATAAAATCCTGCCAAGTCCATCTCTGAGGAAAGTACTCAATCCACTTCAAGAAAGGTTAATGAAAATTGAAAGGTTCAGGAAACTGACTCAAAGGGTATGCAAACTGGCTACCTAGGACATCCTCATGCTCTGAAGTCAAGGAAGGGATCGACAAAGATATAGAAGATGACTGGAAAACTATCAAGGGAAAGTTGAAAAACTGGAAAAAATGACTCAAACTTGTTGTACCCAACCAACCCTTGGAGTCTAGGGTTTTCCTAGGAGGGAACTCAACATAGAAAAGGTACTTCCCAACTACACCTTTAATGGAAAATCATGGTGAAGTAATAACAGGTCGTTGGGGTGAAATGTCATGAGAATCCTTCTTTAGGCAAACAATGTCTTTACTCCTATCAGAATCCAAGCATAATGGTGGTTGATAGTCATCTTCATAGGGTAAACCTAAGTGCTCCGAGGAGTACACATCAAAAGCCTCAAGGTAAGATCGAAAATCATCAGGCAAATACTGTACTTGGTCAACCTTGGGTGTTTGTGGAGAGCCAGTAAAAATCTCATCTCCCTGTTGCCACTAGTCAAAATCTTGTTGTGATAATTGCAAAGGCCACACTTGGATATGGCTCGTTATGTCATAGATGGGATTCATATCATAACTAACTGCATCCCACCTATGTCTCCCAACATTTATGAACTTGTCAAAATTAGCTATGTTAGTATCAGTATCATAACATGGAAGAGTCAAAACATCCAATACTTTTGTACTCTTTGTATCATAAGAACCATTAAAAACTTGGAAGGGGAAAAAATTTACCTTGCTTAGTTCTTCCTATGTAATAGCTTCAAGTATTTGGATAGCTTCATCAAGTGGAATATCTAACTCTATATGTTCAGTCTTGAGACACAGAGGATCTAGCTTGTCCAAGGGTTCCATTTCGTCTTCACTCTCTGAGTCATAGAACAAGGCGTCTTCAAAAACCTGGAAAGGAAAATGACTTACCTCATTCTCTTTATCTTGTGTAGGAGGGATAAGATCTTGGAGAGCTTCATCAGACTAAGGAGCAGTCCTGGTGCTTCATCTTCATAATTCACTTCTTTAGTTATATCTTTGTTTCATTCTATTGGATTATGTGAGAGCTCCTCTTCAAGGGGTTGATAATGGCCTTCATAAACCTTGTCTCTTATATCAGATGATTCTTGGTATTGATCATGATATGATTTCTTGAGATCTTCTACAATCTCAGTGGTGAATCCTTTTTGGTCTAAGGCTACCATGAGATTTTGAAGGACATCTTCATACGTTTGGCAATCTGGATTAGTAAGGTCTATAAACCTACTGATGAGGTGTATGAAAGATGATATACCCATGTCCTTGCAACAACTCTTAAACGATTTTTTAAGTAGGATTGCAGAGTGGGTAAGAATAATTTTATAAGAGTATCTTCTCATCCCAACTTTATCTCGCTCAAATACTACAAAAAATTTACTATGTGAGGAGCTGGGAGGCCCAAAAACGTTGGAGAGTTCTTTAACCATTTTGTATTAAAGTAATTTGGGTATCCTTGAAAATTTCTGAAATCAATACTTGGATACATTTGTTCCCAGTGTGCCATGATCCCATAACTTGGAAGTATCACAGAAAGTAAGGTGGCACCCTAAGAAATATTAGTGGAGTTTCCATATAATTTGCCCGAAATTATCAAAGAATAGGGGAAAAGCACCCTAGTGCAGTCGCCAGATAATTTGCCCGAAATTAACAAAGAATAGGGGAAAAACACCCTAGTGGAGTCGTTAGGTAAGCTTGTAAGAAAAGGTCTCTGAGGCAACGCTTACCAAAAAGATCTATTGTTTGAGGAGAATTGACTCAGTGTTCCCCGACAACGACACCAAAATGTTATCGCACAATTTGTAGCTAGGTCAAATGGCTAGAGAATTGAGGTCAAACTGGCGCAACAGGAACCTTCCCCACCCAATGTCACCTCAATGGGGAGGTTCTTTCTTTTTAGGGAAGTTAACCTAGGGGAGACATCCCTGACAAACTGGGTTTTTGAAGAGGCTAAGGTATAAAGTCAAGGTTAAAGTTTCCTCCTCACATGTTACCACCAAGATCAGAAGGTCCGGCTAATCAGCCAATAAAGAAGTGTATGCCCAAAGAGAACACCTGCCCGGAACAAGAAAACAATAAAGAACATAATGGAAATGTCATACTTCTAGGTATCCATGAACATAATGGGGTGGCTCGTGATGAGACCCCCCATCCTCTTGGCTAGGTCTTGTTTTGTTATTTTTCTTCGAGTCCATCTTATTTCTTGTTGAGAGGCTTTTTATTGCCTTCTCGGGGATCCCTGGGCGAAGCATCTCTAGGTTTCATTTTTTATGGCTTTTATCTTTTACCAACTACTTTTACCTTCTAGGCCTTCAACCCCTTCTTCCCACGAGATAAGGTGTAACCCTGCAAATAGATCATCCTAATGTCTAAACTAAGGAAATGGGGAAGATGAGTGGGAGATAAGATGTAAGAGTGATGATATGATGGGAGTGGATGATGGCCCTTCAAAATTCCCCTTGGTGGCAAACCAAAACCTATGGGTACAATCTTGGTAGGGTACCCTGTCAATCCCCCCAACCTTGGTCAAGTGGGTTAATGTAATATCCAAGCCTTTGTCAGAAATTAAAGGAATTTGATGCATATATCTAAAGGTTATAATGATCAAATATGATAGATACCATGATACGTGGACCAATTATGTCATGGAACAAGAGTCTTCTCTGATACAAGTCCAAGCCGAAGGTGATGGATGTTGCTATTGCTGATAGGACGAGTTTGATGAAAGAGAAGAATGATGGGCCCTCCAGGGCCATGCTCAGGTCAATCCTGCTCTCGGTACTCCATGTCTAGGACCTGTGGGCCTCGAGACATGATCTCCCAGTTATCTCTAGAAATCAGGGATAACAGTCACTACTAATAACTAAATTAGTAGTGAAAATATTTTTTTAGATACTTTTAGATACATGATAGGGATTTCCATCCGTAAACAAAGGCAATCTCTACCCTATTAGCCCTGGAGTCAGTGTATGAATTTGTATATCGCGGAACTGGGAGAGTTTTTTGCAGGACACAAAACAATAGAAATGCAATGTTGAGTCAGCCAGTGCGCAGGTCCACTTGTGAATTTGTATATTGCGGAATTCTTGGTGTTATTTGCAGGGCATGAAACAATGGAGGCCAAATTTTGAGCCTGCCTCCCCGAGAACCCGCGATCCAAAATGTGGCTAGGTATGGAATGTGTTATCCATACACGCTCTATAAAATATCATGTCCGTACTTTATAGTCTCATAATACACAATAAGTAAAAAAGGGAAAAGAGACGGAGGAGTGCCTTTATGCCCCCCCTATTTCTACTTTTTCCATTTTCTATTATCCCTTTTGTTTTCTAATTCATCTGCTTAGTATGCTTTCTGAAAATTCCTTGGTGCGATGGTTGGTGGACTAATGGTTTCACATTTGTGGTTACACTTCTACCTTCTTCCATAGTATCCTACTTTCTCGATTGTGGGTGCCAGGCTCGCAGGTTGAAGATTTATCTCTTGCCTTTTGGGGGTCCACAATATATAGCTTGGCCATGGTGCCCTGCCCTCACATATAATATTGTATATTAAAATTAATATACATACCTACAAATCAAATTCAATTCCATAGGCAGTAGAGTTAACCAAGTTAAAATCAAAATAAGCATGCATTGTGTTTAGTTGTCACTGATAAGAGCACAACCAATCTATAACAGATACTTTGAAACATTTGTGAACCATGGTAGAACGAAGCTTGGTGCCAACCCGAAATAGTATCCAAGAGTTGAATATTTCGTGAACCCAGTAATAGGAGGATCCAAAAGAGGCTGAAAAGGTATCTGCAAAAGACGTGAGGCCCCGACATTCAAATTGTATTGCTCTGAACATTTGAATGCATAATCTCTAACACAGAAGAGTGGACGATGTCAGAATCCGATAGTCAATTAGTATATTGTGGAGGGTGTGATGCCAAGTGTTTTGTACCTCTGTGTCCAGTTATCACTACTAAGAGATAATTTAGTATTGAAAATATTTGTTTAGATACTGTTAGATACTTGTTAGGGATTGCCATCTATAAACAATGGCAATCTCCACCCCACTAGCCATGGACTTCGTGTTTCAATTTGTATATTGTGGAACTGGGAGCACTGTTTGAAGGAGATAGAACAATAGAAATGAAATGTTGACTTAGCCAGCCCGCAGGTCCGCTTGTCAATTTGTATATCGTAGAATTTTGGGTGCTATTTGCAAGACACGAAAAAATGGAGGCCCAATTTTGAGCACGCCCACCTGAGAACACACGATCCAAAATGTGGCTAGGTATGGAATGTGCTATCTCTACATGGTCTATAAAATAGCATGTCCATACTTTATAGTCTCATAATAGAAGGGAAAGAAAAAAGGGAAAAAATACAGAGGAGTTTGTAGTGGAATTGTAGATCACACAAATTTTGAGTGGAAGATGTATACCACGGAAGGAAAAGAAGTAGAGTTCAATTGCACCAACTCTACAACCGCGGGCATAAAATTCACTAAGTATGAAAAGGAACAGTGGGTGGTCCAATTTTCCATGCGAGGATATAGATGGATATGAAGATATGTCAACACGCCAACGCTGGAACCCGTGATCATAGAAACATGACCAAGTATATAACTAGAATGAAATAATACATGGTAACAAGACAAGGGAAAAAGAACTAAGTATCTCACAGAAGAACATCTAGTGTTTGATTATTAATGCAAATTTTTTCGAACCCCTGTCGAGTTCTCAATAGTTAAGGCATAAATTGCAGATCACAAAAGTATCTTTCATACCACTATGTCCAGTTGACATCAGTAAGAGCATTGTTGATGTATATCAGGAAGGAGACGAAGTTGTTGGAGATGGAAAGAAATAAAAAATACTTTGAATGAAGTTAATGTATACAAGGAACCCACGGGGGAATTGTAGATCACAGATGTTTTCAGTGAAATATGTATATAACGAAATGATAAACAATCAGTTTTGTAAGAGTCGACCCCACAACGACGACCATAAGATTGGCTAAGTATGGAAAGGAACAGCGGTCGGTTGGATCCGTCATGTGAGGATATAGATGGATATGAAGACATGCCAGCCTGCCAAATATGGAATCGAATACCATAGGAAGATGACTAACTATATATCCAGAAAGTGATAATGAGAGGGATGAAGAAAAGGCCAGTTCGTATGCACAAACATGGCAACCTCGGCCATAAAATTGCCTAGGTATGCAAAGAAACAACGGTTGGTCAAATTCATCATGCGAAGATACAGATGGAAATGAAGATATGCCAGCCCACAAACCCTACAATCACCCATCATAGAAATACGACTAAGTATAAAACCAAAAAGCGTTAATGGATAGGAAAAGGAAAAGGGGAAAAGGGATAAGTATCTGGCAGTGGAAAAACCCTTTTTTTTCATTTATTAATGGCAATGTTTTTGAAGCCATGATGGGTTCTGACTAGTAAAATCATAAACTGCAGAACACTGAAGTACTTTAGCCGCAAGATGCATATGGTGGAACAGGGGACATAGGTGTTGGGTACCATGAACTTGGGGCCTAGTGGCCAGATAACTAGCTAAGTATTGGTCAAGAGAAAGGTTTTATATCTATTTCAATAGTATTCATACTAATATGTATTAATGGAGAAATTTTTCATATTTATCTTAATAGTATTCATATTAATATATATTAATGGATTGTTTCTGTTTCAAATGCAAATGATTTCCCAATTTGCAAGATGCTCTTTGGTTCGCAAATTTCATTCAAACCATAAAACATTTGACTACAAAATGTACATACCACAACAATAAACATGAATTTGCATTGTGGTTTCAACGAGATAAACTCCTTGTCATCTATTCATCTTCCATTTCTTGCAATGACATGAGTAAACAACGACTCTCCATAAACATCAATATCTAAATTAAATTAAATTAAATCAAAATTTGGTGTGATTTAAGTAATTAAGACAACTTTAGTCGTTCCTTTATTAATGCCAAGATTTTCGAACGCCTGGTGGGTTATCAGTAGTTAAAGCATAAATTGCAGAGAACAAAAGTTGTTTGGTTGCAAGATGTATATGATGGAACATGGAACATAGTTGTTTAATACTGAAAACACAAACATAATTGACTAAGCTTTGTTGAAGAGGAAGTTTTAATATTTATTCCAATAGTACTGATATTAGTATATACGCATGGATATTATCAAACAAAAGAAGCTGCAATATATTCAACATATTGAACAGGAACATTGCGTCAAGACTTGAGCGACTCCTCCAATTTATTATTTTAAATACAGGGTTGGCACCGCATAAGTATGGCTTATGAAAAATTATTCTTAAATGTAAAATGTAAGCAACAAACAGAGCAGGGTTTATTTAAATTGAAGTAGTGTGCAGCAGAAAGAAACGTTTGTCATCCATGTTTAACGGCACTAGGGAAAAAGGTACAAAATAAATTAAAACAAATACCAGAGATTGGAAAATACTATTAAAAAATAAACCAGAATTATTGTATATTCAAATAAGATGGGTTGCAAAATACAGTTGAGGCTATTTTCCACAACGATTGCGACTTGGCCTGCCATCGACCAAAAAAAAATATGTACATTGATGAAGTTTCTTGACAATTTTCTTGACGTTCAAACCCTTTATTCGTAAAAAACGAGTTGAATATCAATTTCGGGTTTTGTACTTAATCAGTGCTGCCAACTACATCTATCCCACTTTTTTGAATATCTTGTCTCTTCCAAATATGGCATGCTTGCAATCGTTGATTATTTAACATTCCATTCTTTGTGAAGTATTAATTTCCCTCTATCGTCAAAAACTTGGGGTTTAACGTGTTTTCCTTGCAATGTTCCTGACCCTTGACACCCGAGACAACTTAGAAATGTGACTCGGGGTGATTTCAATGTGGAGGGGGTCCTTTTATGTCAGAATAGCTATGACAGAGGAAAAAAATTGAATTATGTTGTGACTGGTATTCTCCCTATATTCGATCATTTGTTTGGTTCAAAATCTTGTCTGAAGATTTGTATGTTGAACTTCTTTGTTTTATTATAGTAAATTGGAATAAATGTCCAACCCAGCTGGAAAATGCAAATTTCTTGAGGTACATAACTTCTTCAGGCATCATAGGTGTGGAAAGTGCATCAAATGATGCAGAATGCATGAGCACAGCTTTGGAAAGTGTATCAAATGTTGCAGATCACATCATAATATATCTTTCCTCGTGCTGGTGGAAACTATGGCAGCCCACAGAAAGGTCTAGAATGTTCGGAGGTGACGCCAAATATGTGGACTTTGCAACTACATCCAGAGGAAACCGAACAAACTTTGACAAACAACATGGCTTTCTGTCAAGTTGGTTACCAGACCCACATGTACCTCATAAAACATTGAAATATAAATTTTTGTAGTGATAATATGTCATTTTATCCACCCATACAGTTTATGTTACCTGTCTCTACTTACATTCACAAATGGAGTAATATTTTGCGTCATTTACGAACATGACTGACCATTTTGCAATCCATTGTAAATGCATCTCCCCCGAAGAAGATAAATTCTTGTGGGATCTGCAGAATTCGACACAGTCGTCAAATCTCTGTTGTTGGAAGAAGCTATATACTTCAACAAATAACTATTTTGCACATGACCTGAAAATCCATTACAACTCCCAGCAAGAAAACAAAGAAGTTCAACAAACAAATCTCCAGGAAGCCTTTTCAACCAACCAAAGCATCTAACACAAGGAGAACACCAACTAGAACATACTTGTTCTTTTTTTTCCCTCCTCTCTGAGTTTCTGTTCTATAACATTTTTTTTTTTACTCAAAGCTCATGTCACACAAAACCAGTCTCTCTTCTTTAATGTGGACCTCAATTGCATCTCTAAGTTGTCTTACATGTCCATGACCAGGAACATTAGAAAGAAGGAACCCTAAAGTCCAACTCTTTGATAATAGAGAGAAATGGAAATAAGTATTTAAAAGCAATGTT
>ML779663.1:35345-46140 GCA_009831015.1 Picea engelmannii
CTTCTAAGAAGTCCTCTTACATTTATTATATCTAATTACCCATTTATTATATCTAACTACCATAGTGGGCCTTATTTAATAATATAGTGGACCTAGTCCACCTTACATTGAATTACCTCCACTATTATCACTATGGGTCCTCTAGGCCCCCCCAGTACCTCTCTAGCTACCTTACATTCATCGTGGTCGGTCTGCACCTGGCGATGTTTAAATTTTATTAAATGTGTTGCATACATACAAGTACAAAATCAAGCCCTTGGCCTCCAACCCTTAGGCTCTCTGGCCTAACAATCACATAAGCCACCATCTTATAAAAAATTGGTTCACCAGCCTATAAAACATAATTACAATTTCTTGTAGAACATGGTTTGCAATGGGGCTCGGCCTTGGGGACACTACAATCCCCCCCCCTTATTTTTGCACTGTCCTCAGTGCAACTTTACACAGCATCTGCAAGCTTTTTCAAAAAATTTCAGAAAGATGCGGGTACTCTTCTCGCATAACATCTGCATGCTCCCATGTCGCGTCCTCGGGACCATACTAGGTCCACTGGACCTTTACAAGCTCTATGGCTCGATTCCAGAGTTGTTTGCTTTTCCTGTCCAATATGTGCACATGATGCAATTGTAGGACACCTTCTGGTTCCACCTGAATCACATCCCAATCGATAACATGATTAGCATTAGGTACATATTTCTTAAGCAGTGAAACATGAAACACATTATGCAAAGTCATAGATGCAGGTAGTGCAATCATGTATGCAATTGGCCCAATCCTTTCCATGATCTCAAATGGCCCACAAAATCTTGTTGTCAATTTGGCGCAACTTCCCAACCTCAGGGAACTTCTGTTAGTTTTCACTTTCAGGAAAACATGGTCACCCACTTTGAATTCTCTATGGGTTCTGTTACTATCAGCGTAACTTTTCTGCCTGTCCTAGGCAGCTTTTAGATTATGTTTAATTCTTATCATTTGGTCTTCCATCTCCTTGAGTAGCTCGGGCCCAACTACTACTCTGTCAGTTGGATTATCCCAGCTCACTGGAGTGTTGCACTTTCTTCCATAAAGCGCTTCGAATGGGCTCATCTTCAATGATGCATAATACCCATTATTGTAGGCGAATTCTACCAAATGCAGGTAGTCTTCCTACCTTGATGGTTTATCCATCACATACATTCTCAGCATGTCTTCTATTACTTTGTTCACTCTCTCTGTTTTTCCATCAGACTCGGGATGATACCCTGTACTAAAGTTCATATTCATTCTGAATCCTTTGAATAGTCCTTTCCAGAAATTCAAAGTGAACCTCGGGTCCCTATCAAACATAATTGTCTTAGGAATTCCATGCAAGCGTGCAACTTCTTTTAAAAAGATATCAGCAACATCAGCTACTCTGTGGATGGTTTTCAGTGGAATAAAATGGGCAACTTTAGTAAGATTGTCCACCACCACCATGATTCAATCATGTTGCTTGCTTATTCTAGGTAGTCTAGTGATAAAACCCATTGTTACCATGTCCCATTTCCATTCAGGAATAGGTAAAGGCTGCAGCAACCCTGCTAGGTGCCTATGCTCAGCCTTAACCTTCTGGCACTCCATACATCTAGCGATGTATTCAACGATTTCTTTCATCAAACCCGGCCAAAAATAATGGCTTTTGACTACTGCCACAGTCTTCTGATATCTAGGATGTCCAACATAAGCCACGTTATGCATCTCCTTTAGAATTGCCAGCTTCAATTCTCAGACATTGGGTACATACACTCTATTTTTATATAGAAGTAAGCCATTAGTTCTCAAGGTGTATCTTTCCTTGGTTTGTGGTCTCTCACGCTGCTGTAGCTTTGCTACAAGACTTTTGTACTACAAATCAGCATTTGCAGCTTCCAAAATTCTGTCTTTCATCTCAATCCGGTACATGCTAATGGTTGCAGCATGTAATTCGTGCACTTTTCTACTGAGTGCATCAACCACCTTATTTTCTTTCCCTTTGATATGCTTGATATCAAAGTCATATTCGCACAAAAACTCCATCCATCTGATTTGCCTAGCATTTAAGGTCAGCTGATCAAATAAATACTTCTGACCGTTATGGTCTATTCTCAACTCGAATCTCTTGCCCATGAGGTAATGTCTCCATTTCCTCAAGGCATGGACGATTGCTGCCAGCTCTAAATTGTGAGTGGCATAATTCTTCTCATGTTCCTTCAACTTTTGGGATTCATAACAAACTACAAATCCCTCTTGGATGAGAACTCCTCCTAGCCCCTCCTTACATGCATTTTTTCACACTACATAATCCTTGTCTGGATCAGCAATCTTCAGGATCGGAGCACTAGTTAGCAGCTACTTCAATCACTGGAAGCTGCTCTCACATTCTTTAGTCCACTGGAACTTATTCTCCTTCCTTTGCAAGGAAGTGATAGAATGAGCTATCTTTGAGAATCCGGCTATAAACCTCCTATAGTAGCCTGCCAGACCCATAAAAGATCTAAGTTCTGCCACATTCCTTGGAATTGGCCATTCTCGAATGGCCTCTACCTTTTTAGTATCCACAACGATCCCTTCTTTAGATATAATGTGTCCCAAGTAATGGATCTTCCTTTGGTAAAATGAGCACTTGCTCAGTTTTGTGTACAGTTGGTGTTCTCTCAACACTTGAAGCACCATTCTCAGGTGTTGTTCATGTTCTTCCTCTATCTTGGAATACACCAAGATATCGTCCAGGAAGACTATGAAAAACTTGTCCAAATAATTTCTGAACACTCCATTCATTAAGCACATGAAAACAACAGGCGCATTGTACAGCCCAAACAACACCACCGTGAACTCATAATGACCGTACCTTGTTCTAAAGGTGGTCTTGTTGATGTCCTCATCCTTTATTCTCACTTGGTGGTATCCAGATCTGAGGTCTATTTTTGAAAATATTTTTTCATCCTTCAACTGATCAAAAAGATCATCAATCCTTGGCAGAGGATACTTGTTCTTGACAGTGACCTTATTCAATTGTTGAAAATCAATGCACAGTCTCAGCGTCCCATCTTTCTTCTTCACGAATAGGACTGGGGATCCCCAAGGTGACACACTAGGGTGAATGTAACCTTTCTTTAGTATCTCTTTGAGCTGTAATTGCAACTCTTTCAGCTCTGGCGTACTCATCCTATAAGGATCCTTCGAAACTGGAGTTGCTCCAAGCATCAAATTTATAGAAAAAACAATGTCCCTTTTCGGAGGTAGTCCAGGTACCTCCTGAAATATGTCCTTGAATTTCTTGAGTACTTCGTGGTCTTCCAGATTTGAGACTTCATCTCGGGATGCTTCTTCCACCTGAGCTGCAAATAATTGACAGCCTTTCCCGTAACATTTCTTCAGTTGCATGGCTGAGATTTCCCTCATAGCCACGGCTCTGGGAATTCCTTGGACTGTTACCTGATTTCCCTCCTCGTTCAAGCATGTAAACCTCTTGTTACGGAAATCCAGAAGGGCATGGTGCTGGTCCAACCAGTCCATCCCAATTAAGAAATCATATGAGCCTAAAGGCAGAATGTTCAATTCATCCTTAGTGCTCATTCCTTTCATGTCCACTGAACAAGACTTAACCAATTTAGTGACCTTCCTCTTGGTCCCTGTGGCCAACTGCACTAACCAAGACTTCTCATGTTTTCTTCTCGTTAGATGCAAACTTTCCACCATTCTAGGATCTACATAACTGTGGCTAGCCCCTGAATATTTTAAAATAACAAGTGGTCGGTTGTTGGTCATACCTTCCACTTCAATCATGTGCGATTGAAATTCTTCTTTCTTTTTGTCCAGGGCTACGTAGATCCTCGACATTCTTCTGCCCATATCCTCCACTTTTTTAGCTTGCTGAACAATATGGACAGTTCTTGCTTTGTCTTTTATGTGGGGGCAGTCTCGGTACCTATGATTCCCTTTACTGCCCCAACACTCCATAGGTGGCGGTCCTGGCACCTTCTCACTCCCTTCATCTTTCCTGGGCTCTCTAAAAGATGACTGTCCTCAAGGACTGTTTCTGAAAAAGGAAGGTGTGTTTCCCTTCTACCTTTGTTCCTTCTTAAACTTCCTCTGATCATTCCAAGCCTTCCGAAGGATGGCCCTTTCTCCTTGCTGTTCATACAAGCATTTTGCATTTCTTATTGTTTCTTCCATGGTCTTAGGATCATCATATTGAATCTTGTCACTCATGGAAGGTGGTAGTCCACTCAGATATCTCTGAATCTTGACAGCCTCATCTTTGATGAATGGAACATACTTCAGTAGTTCTAGGAAACTTCGTTCATACTCATAAATAGTCATGCTTCCTAGATTGAGTTCAAAGAACTCCTTCATCTTTCTGTCATAATACCTTTTTGTCAGGTATTTCTTCTTGAAATACCTATTAAATTCCTTCCAAGTGACCTATTTCTCTATGATGTGTTGCACCTGCACAAACTGATCCCACCACATGGATGCTTTTCCTTTCAGTTGGTACATTGCAATTCTTCCTTCTGCATGGGTGGAATAATTCTGCAGTTGGAAGTACTTCTTCATGCCAAGCAACCATGTCTCGTCATCTTCCTCCTTCTTGTGTTCTCCATTGAATGTTGGAGGCTTATCTTGTTCATCTCCCCTTTCAATTCCTCCTTTCCAAATTTTCAATGTTTTCTGGTATGGGATGGGCTTGAACCACTGTGTGTCTTCCTGTCAGAATGTCTTTGGGAGCGACTAAGATGTCGGCTACCACTCTTCGACCTACTTCTTCTCCCATGGGTTTTGCAACTCTCTGTCGTACTTGAGTCTCTTCTCTTCTCGAGTTTCTTCTCTATTCTTTCCAGGCTCTTCAAAAATTTTAAGTTTAATTCACCCTGTCGATTCCTGACTTTCATGAGCTTTCGACTATCAGCTCGGCGAGCCTTGGCCTCTCTTTGCAATCCTTCAATGATTTTCATTATGTGTCCTTCCTTATCCTTCTCTTTTCCATGCCCATTGGAGTTCAATCCTTCGACTCCAAGGTTAACATCCTTTCCTTCCTGTTCATTTTCTGTTTCAGGGGTAATCCGCACCTTTCCCCACTCCATACTCAATGTTGGTTAACTGGAGTCCTGGCCTCTATTGAAATCTACACATGCACTGTGCAATTAAATTTGAACTGTGTCAGGCTATTAAACCTTCAAAAACAATCCACAACATTTATAAGCCAATACGAACAAGAACAAAAGACATTTCGATTCAAATAAGTTTTCTAAGCTCTCGTTCGACTTTGCAATTTTTGGGTTTTTGAAACTTTCATTTTCGGCACTTCGGGATTTTGAGACTTTGGGTTTCGGGGTTTCGGGCATCGGAAGTTCGTGCATCCGCACATCTTGAAATTCCATTTGACGAAATCACGAAATCACTGTCTACTAACTTACTTGATCCAATGGTCAAGTTCTTCTCCCACAATCTATGGTGTAGATTGTTTCAAGATTTTGGGTTTCGAGGGTGTTCACCTCTTCTCACCTCCCATCTCCCAAAATGTCGATTTCTTCTTCACTCATACCCACTACCTCAATCAACTTTTCTGTTGATTTCTGTAGAATCAGAACCCCCAAATTACCTATGAAGGCGTAGTGCAAGCTAGCTCTTTCTCTCTCTCTTTGTTCCCATGTGATCATGGGTCATGATCACAGTTCAAATAAACACAGTGCCTCTTTGTATTTCACACCTCGATGCTATAGTGATGTCAAATCGTTCGACTTTGCAACCATCATACCCCGACAGGGATAGCAACTGGCCAATAGGAACAAATCCCTACAGGGTTAGTAAATGGCCAATAGGAATAAATCCCAACAGGGCTCGAGAACAACCAAAGAGAACAGGCCTCGTCGCACGGTTAAGTGGAGTACAGGTGGTAGAGGGGAAATGTGACACAGTAGTCAATAGGATAGGAGGGGGCCTCATTTCACATGCCACACTATTCCGGACCCCCCCCATTAAAGGCAAAATGGAAAGGGGGGTCCAAAATCCAACTGAGCACCATTGATCAAGGTGACAAAATCTTGACCGTTCGAGAGTTGCGTGTCCAATTCCGGACCCCACCCCCCCTCCCATTAATGACAGAACAACAAGGGGGTCCTAGAATGAGGCCTCAGCCGTAGATTTGGGTGGGTGGACTCTGGCAGTATAGATCTGCTCTGTACTTACCTTAATCCGCATTCATGCCCCAACATAAAGCCGAAATCTCTTCCTCACATCGGATGGTCGTTACAGACCCTGAGATTCCTCGAAGGAATCTCGTCCATTCATCGGAACTTAGCCACATGATAACGTCTCGACATTATGGGTTGGGATTTATCAAGGCGAGAGCCCAATTTCTTGTCAATGGAACTCCCGAATCCCTGATCCCCGATTTCCTGAAACGGGTAATCTCTCGACACGTCGCCTCCTTAAATTGGTCGGTCCAGATCTATCCCAGGATTTCCACCATGGAAAGTCTTGATCCCTTGTTACCAGGACTCCCGATATCGCGATTCTCGATTTCCCGAAATGGGAAATCTCACGACATGTGGCCTCCATCATTCGGATGGTCTAGATCTATTTCGAGGCTTTCGCCCCTATTCACTAGGGTTTTAATCCTCAGATATCTCCTAACAGATCCACCGGCTGTCGGGTTTTCCATCCGAGATGTAATGGCTCAGATGGTTCCTAACTAATTCAGGATTTCACGTATCATGATTTCTACACTCCTGTGCAATTCCAAAGGGATTTAAACCTCGTGCACACTTTCCAGATCTAACGGTCACGAGGGTTCACCTTCCCTCCCGAACAGATCCTAAATCTCCTACACTTCTGGTGTGGAGTCCTCCCTCCCTGTGGACTTATACCACACTGGCTGCAGTTTCATAACGCCACTATACCTCCTCAGCTTAAAAAAACAAAAACTCATCAAGTAACTCCTTGACTCTTTGGATCAAACCAGGGTCCGAAATTGGCCTTCCAGACCCAATTTCCCCTCGCATTCTCAGTCCAAAGACCGCTCCACTGGCCCATCTAGGGTCAATGTCAAAACCTTGGCTCTGATACCAAATTGTAGCATACCTTTTTAGCTACCATGGCTTAATCGGTCTTAAAATAAGATTATGACACCATTCTATACATAACTCATACAGGTATTATATAAACCACACACATTTAGACAAATAAACACATTCTAACAAAGTATTCATATGAGTTACTACCATAATTAATAATCAATAGCATTTCATACTAATTCATATACACAGTGGAAATCGTGATGACATAAGCAATAGAGTCATGCAAAACATGATTAAAACATAATCAGATACTTATCTTTTAACAGTGGTAGAATCCACCAACCAAGTGCAGGCCTTCCACAAACCTCCCAGCCTTAGACCACACTGCTCATCAGCTCAGAAATGGGTCACCCCCAAGCTGGGACTAAGCTCCACCCCAAGACAACGAATCTTAGGCTAGGCTGAGGTTACAGGGAAAACAACACACAGCCACAAAAAGGGATTCTCTCCCAGGAACCACCCACACTCACTGCCCACAAACCTTCATTCCCCACATGCCTGTTCCACCCCAGGAGTATATGCCTTCTCTGTCACCTGGACAGTCCTTCGGCTGTTGACCTCCCTTGCCTTGGGTTATAGCAACAGACTGGACCGGAAGTCTCCGGGCTCTGTGGTAGCTACAAGGTTCCTTCCAGGAGTTCTCTCCTTCCTCTGCACACTCTCTCGCCTGGAGGGAGTGTTGTACAAACTGGCCAACAAGTCACACAGGATCAACAACTCTCAATTCTCAGGGATGCGTGACGAGTCGTCCACGCAGGGGTCGATGCAAACTCCCTGGTTTAGAACAGAGAAGGGAGTACTAGCTTTCCTGAACAAACATAGACTCTTTCCTAAAATCAACACAGGCTTCTCATTCCAGGAGTGCACACACTGGTTTTCTCAGATCCAGACACAGACTTTTGAATCACAGGGATGCACGAAGATTCTCTACAGAAGTCGGTTTGGTAGTACTATCTAGGGCTCTATACGCGTTCAGACAATCGGGTATAATGGGGGAGGAACCCTTCTCATGGCTCACCCTGGTCATTTTATTCGCATGTGTCAGGGTTGACACTTGTCACCCATGAAACTGCATGCATTCCATCAGCGCGCATCTCCCTTGCATGTTCTTCCCTTGCCAGAAACTTAGGATAAAACATAAAATGCACATGTCTTTTGGGATAATATTAAAATATTATTCCCAGGCTTAAGCCCCCTAGGCTTAGTGCCTAGGCTCAACACTTAGTCCCTTTTACCACCTTCCAGCCCCTAATTCCTTGCCTTCTCTATGGATTCTTAGTCCCCCTTCACTCATTCATCATGGTCGGTCTGCACCTGGCGATGTTTACAATTTTATTAAATGTTCTGCATACATACAAGCACAAAATCAGGCCCTTGGCCTCCAACCCTTAGGCTCTCTGGCCTAATAATCACATAAGCCACCAGCTTATAAAAACTTGGCTCACCAACCTATAAAACATAATTACAATTTCTTGCAGAACATGGTTTGCAATGGGGCTCGGCCTTGGGGACACTACAATTTGTGTCAGCAATTTTTTTTAAATAATTTCTTAAACCCAAAAGTGACATCATTATCTTCACATTCTAAAGCAATGCATATATTTTCTTCAAATTTTAAATAAACTACTATTTTTAATATAACAACAATATTTATCTAATCATATAATATTTTTTTTTTTTATTGTCTAAGTTAAAATCAATTAAATGATAGATGGTTTTGAATTCAAATTTTAATATAACAACATTATATTTATGTACTGTTGGTTTTAATTCCCTTTTGTCTATTTACTCTTTCTGGTATTAAGGGATTCTGATTCTATTGACCATTACATATTCACCCTGGTTCATAACTAAGAAGCTTCCCAACAAAAAACCTTAAAAACTATTGGCCCCTCTGGTAACCTAGAAGGCAATGAAGTACACAGAGGGTACTGCACAATCTCACCCGAGATATCTCTATGGGTGGCTGCAATACTCAAGTGTTTGCAACCTGAGACAGAGCGATATCTTCACCTTAACCTTTATTCAACTCATTTAATATCTAGTATAACATTCATTCTATGCATCCATGTGGAATATCGGATTTACTTAGTTACTTCATTCATTCAACATTTATCCACTAACCATATGCAAATACACATTCATTCAGTCACATAACACAGTGTTAACATGGTTCACCCCATCATAGGCTATGTCCACAAACATCTCCATCTAAGGTCACTTGGTAAAGATTTCAAGAAGCAAAAATTGTCACTTGGATGTCACTAATGGGCTGATCTTCAAACAATATATATATATATATATATATAAAGAAATCAAATCCTGTCACATGTCACCCGAATTGTGTCAGAATTACAATTCAACTAGAAGTTTGTCGGACACCCAATATTAATTTTGCAACGCTTTTCTATTTTTTCTTCTCACATTGTGTGTGATGTATTAATGTCAGGATGACATCAAAATTTCTACCCAATGTAGTAGTTGTTAAACATGATTTTGATATGCTCAAGATATGAATCAAAGATATAGTCCTCAAACATCAAGAAAATATCATGTTTTATGAAAAAATAGTGTTATTGTAAGTATAACTAGAAATAAGAAGGACAATGCATTTTTTAAATAAATTTTTTTATGAAATGTTTACACAATTTACTAACTACTCTTGTAACCTTTTATTATGAAAGGTTTGGATAAATATATACCTTTCAACTCTAACCTAAGAACAACCTTTCAAATTTATTAGTCCCTGATGTTAGGACCACATATTGTACCCTTTTTGCCCATAATTTTTGCCATTGTTATACCCTTCATCACCTGTATTTAGACTTATACCATCATTCCACCTGATCATTCCAAGGTACACAACATCCTTTCTCATTACTACATGTTTAATTTGTTTTTCATAATACTTTACATTACTTTTCGACCTAACCATTGATTAGAAGTGCATAAGTGTCCATATTTGCAGAATAGTATTCAAGGCCAATGCTGAAACACAGAACTATCCAAAGGCGCTGTTGAACTGATGCTGAAACATGGAAGCTGCTACACAGTCCATGCTGAAACACGAAAGCTGCTACACAAATCCGAGGACACACATGCTGAAACACGGAGCTGCTACACAGTCCAAGGATGCATGTGCCGAAACACGAAGCATCTACATGGTTCGAGGATGCAGATGCCGAAACACGGAGCTGTCACTCAGTTCAGAAATGCAGATGCTGAGACACAGCGGAGACCGCCACGATGCTGAGACATGAGCCTTGACAATTAGCAGTCAAGGACGACACAGTCAAAGACGCGACTCACGTGGCTGAAAAGCCCGTGAATTGTGATGCTGAAACAACATCAGCAGCTATGAGAAGCGGTTACACCAGCCGTAATAGCAATGCCTCGTCAAATTCCTGTATTAGCATTCGGTTGCATGAGAATAGGACACCCTATGTTGATTTAGAAAGAAGATCCGATTCAGTGTAGGATCCAGATCTGCCTTGTAATGATTGTATCGATGGGATTTCCCTTTAAATTCAAGGGATATCACCATTCGAGGGATCCATCTTTTTATGTACTAAGAACTTCAGAGAAGCGGGACGTGTTCAATCTCTCCAATTTGTAATGTGATATTTCAACAGATGAATAGAAGACTGCTTTGATAATTCGTCTCTAAGCTTTCCCGTTTCAGGGGAATCTTGTGAGAAGGGAGGGCCCACCTTCTTCAC
>ML779663.1:56483-68320 GCA_009831015.1 Picea engelmannii
CAGGGAGTTTGAAGCCCTCTTTGATCGAGGACATGGTTTGGTGAGCCTATGTCTGTTTTATGTGATTTAAATATCATGTTTGGCTAATTGCTATGCTCTGAACACATTGGGACAGGTTTCAGAGGCTTTTGAGGACTTTTACAAGTGTTTTTGCCAAAGAGAAGCTCGGGGAAGCTTATGGCCACATGTAGAGGAGGTCATGCCCGGATGAGCCATGATCCGTTTTCAGAGTGGTATTAGTCATTTTTGGGGTTTTTATGTGTTCTGATCTCAATGGTGCAGTTTTTTTTTCCATTTGAGTTGAGCAGCAGCTTGTAAAAGAACTTTTGACTAATTAATCCCAGAGAGCCAAGTCCATTATGGAAGCTCAAGGAGATGTAGCCCGTAGGGGGGTGAACTCCTTTATCATGTTGTTCTTGTTGTGCGTTTGATGGTTTGTTTGCTGCAAGTTATGTTGTTGTGATTTCATTTAAAGCACATATTTAACCATTCAAAAGAACATTTGCTAACACATAAGCATTTAAAGGAAGAAGAATAAAACTTAACGCATCAGTTTATATTGCATTTTTATACACATGAAGCAAGGTCCTGTAAAGTTTATTTAATGAAGTAGGGGTGCTTGCATAGCATAACAAGTCAGCCTTCTATTTTCAGATCAGGATGGGAGTAAATGCGATTGAGTACAGACACGTGGTTAGAAAGTCGAAATACATGTGGTTTTCATGAAGAACATAGTATTCTCGAATTAGTTCTTCCTGAAATATATCAAAAAATATCAACATTTAAAAGGTTCTTGCACACAAAAAATTTAGCATTCCCGAATTAGTTTTATTTCCATACGTTTTACATATGTTCGTGAAGAGAAACACAAAAAAATAGTAGTAATGTCTGTTACATAGGTTCATGGAAAAAAACACAAAGAAATTAACATTCCTGAATTAGTTATCTTTAAAACAAGGGATCCTGGACAGAAAATAAATTCAAATTTATCAAATTTTAGAAAGTAGATATTTAGTTTTATACATACGAAATATGTTCTTTTATAATGTATGGGGATGAGACTTTATTGAGAATGATTAGAGCCCTCATTCCATACTTATCGAGAATTTGGATCGTGGCTTCTCAGGTTCAAAATTGGCCTCTGTTGTTCCATGCCCTACAAATAGCACTGAGAGTTCTGTGATATACAAATTGACAAGCGGACCTATGAACTATAGAAAATTATAAAAAAATAAGTAATGTTTGTTGCATATCTCTGAAAATTACATCAAAATTTAAAAGCATACAATAGGATAGTAATTACCTATGTTACATAGGTTCCTGGAGAAAAAGACAAAAGAATTAGTATTCCCAAACTAGTTTGCTTTAAAATAAAGGGTTTTGGATAGAATAAAAATAGAAATTTATCAAAGTATAAGATTTTAGAAACCCAAAATGATAGCGTACAATAGAATAGTAACAACGTCGTGCAAGACAAAAAATTCATCATACAATAGGACCAAAAAAATGTAGTAAACCTCCATATTTAGCCAGTGTTTGGATCACGGTTTTTCGGGATGGTGGGCTCAAAATTGGGCCTCTGTTGTTCTGTGGCCTACAAATAGAACCAAGAGTTCCGCGATATACAAATTGACAAGTGGACTTGCAGACTATAGAAATTTATCAAAAATAAATAATGTATGTTACATATCTCTCGAAATTACATGAACATTTAAAAACATATATTATAATAGTAATAACGTTTGTTATACCGAAAATGTTAGCATACAATAGAATAGTAACAACATTGTGAAAGACAAAAAATTAAGCATACAATAAGACACAAAAAATGTAGCAGACCTCCACTGTTAGCCATTTTTTGGATTGCAGGTTCTCGGGGTGGCGGGCTCAAAATTGGGCCTCTATTGTTCTGTGGCCTATAAATAGTACCGAGAGTTCCGCTATATAGAAATTGACAAGAAGACTTGTGAATTATAGAAATTTATCAAAAATAAATAATGTGTGTTGAATGTAACAACATCTATTACATAGGTTTGTGGAGAAAAAGACAAAAAAAATAGCATTCCCAAATTAGTTTTCTTAAAAGCAAAGGTGTCTTGATAGAAGAAAAATTGAAATTTATCAAAGTATAGGTTCCTGGGCACCCAAAAAAGTGAGAATACAATAGAATAGTAACAACGTCATGTAAGACAAAAAATTTACCATACAAGAGGACAAAAGAAATGTAGCAGAGCTGAATTAGTTTTCTTTGGAACAAAGAATAAAGGTTCCTGGACACCCAAAATTTAGTATACAATAAAGGCATTCCCGAATCAGTTTTCTTTGGAATTTATTAAAAATTAATAATGTGTGTTACATCTTTCTGGAAATTTGAATAAGTTTGTCATATAGACTGGGATTGGGGCTTCCGTGGACCCTAAAAAGAAATAAGTACAAGAATTAGGAATGTCGAAAGAAGAATTGCGCGACGATAGAGAGGAAGACCTAAAAAGAAGAAATTGGAAGCTATGAGTCTTTGGTTAAAGTTTTCTATTTAAAGAGGTCTGAAGTGGATTGATAAAGAAAACAAGATGACAGTATAGACTTAAACTGGATTGATAAAGAAAACAATATGCTAGTATAGACTTACTATGAACCCAATGTGTTTTTGTTGCTATCGTCGATGGTCAATGGAGTCCTATCGACTGGTTGTTTCCCTTCCTTGATGAGGTTGTCTATTCTCTATTGGAACCATTCTTCGATGTATCTTTTTATGGGGGGAATGTTGATTTCATCCCATATTTCTATGCCATAAAGTTTATTTTCTAACTTACTTAGATGCATTGAAATACTATGCAGACTCTGTTCAATTGCATCATTGTGTGCCTCATAGTCCAGTACCCAGTGCTCGTGCTCATCTAGATGATGTTCAAGTATGCCATACAACTTTTTGAAAGACAACCCCTTTAAATTATCAACTTGTTCCTGGAATGATTATTTGGTGGTTGACAAGGATTTGAAAATTAAGTTTGGGTATTGAACCTCATTGGTACTTTCGGCTAAGTCCATTTGGATCAGGCTTGTGAATAAATCTTCCTTTTCTAATATGACTTGTTTGCGTGATTTGACAATGAGCTCCAGGTTGTTAAATTTCGTTTGCCAGCATGCTTTTACTTTTTTGGTCCTCTTTGGGGAGGGGAGTTTCTCTTGTCTTCTTTTCAGTTCCGATGTGTTGACGACATAGTTGGAAAAATGGGTCAGCACCTGTTCACATAAATGTTGATCATTTTTTAAATTCTCCTCCAAATGTTCTAGGAAATCATTTTCCTTCTTTCTGAAGGAAACTAAATTTTGTGATGTTTCCCAGGCTTCAGTAACTAGCTGCATTCTTTTGTTGATGTTATTCTCTAGAAGGGCTCTAGAGCATGCAAGGAGGGTAGAGGATACTTTCATCTTAGCTGTAGTGGTAGCAGGCACAATTTTTGCCAAAGGACTGGAAAATTATGGGGTTGCAATGAAAGCATGCTCAAATTTATTGAGGTAGTCTTTCAGATTGGCATTTTCCATCTCAATTCCTCCAATGGAATCATGAAGAATTTCACTGGTTACTTGGTGAAATGAGGAGATTTGGGACGACCTCATTTTCCTAAAGTTAATCTTTGTGCAATATTTTCCTTCCGTGTTTGTTATATCTCTTTTTTCAATGACCAAACTTTTAGATTGGCTCACAAAAACAATGCTCTGGAATACGAAGGATTCATCTGCGTAAAAAAAATTGGTCTCAGATATTTCCACTACGGACGACCCAATTTTGTGCATGTGCTCAGATTCAATTTCAAGTTGTAGTTGTTCACTTTGAATTTCGACTTCCTCTGCCTACCTTGCATTGTTTTTTCTCTTCTTCGACACTGGAATTTTGTGAGAACTATCAATTTTTATACGAGAAGGGTTCTTATCTCCTCCTTCGTTCGAATATTTCTAGGTTTCTTTCTTACTGGGGTGGGACATCAAAGTGATGTTCCCTGATTTCGTGCTCTTGGGAGTGTTGGTGGGGGACTAGGTTCTCTTCTCACCAGATACTTTTCCATGTTGTTTGTACAATTCAATGGCACTTTGCAATGTCTCTGCATCACAATCAGTAGAAGAAGGATTGTTGTCCACACTATCCCTATCTTGGGTCATGTGTGTATGGATAAAAGAGTTGTTAAAGACAACTGCCAGTAAATGTTCTCGAAAAATCCGATCAGGGTCGAACCCTTTTAGACTTTCAACATACGTTAGGTTAAATTTCTTGAAATGGGTGGAAAACTCATCAATCTTGTTGATGTTTCTTCACACGAAGTCTCTGACTTTCCAAAGCAGAGGAATGAACTATTTTTTTTTCTTCTCATGGAAAAAATGCAACCAGTGGTTGTATTTCCTTGCTATTTATGAAAAAAACATCTTTTTCGTGATGTGGCATGGAAGGAAAGAAGGATTTTCCTTAGAGCCAAAGACCATGAGGACACTGTGATTTTCCTTGTGTTCAAGTGTGCCCTTCCTGTTCAAAAACTTGGTTGCCTGGACAAACATCCGCGGGGCATCCTTGCCTAACAACAAATCTTTGAAAACTAAGATAAAGGCATCAAAAAATTCATAAGAAAAATGGGAGGCCTCATGCCTCCACATGGCCTCGTACCAGAATGTTAATGGGTTGAATCCACAATTTATTGTATTGGAAAGAGAAATTTTTGGAAACCGACAACAATGCACTATTGCAAAAATGAAGTAGGATGACATATACAATTTATTCGTTTCTTTGAATCATGAAAAATGGGAATAGAAATAAATGAAAATTAGCTTCCCCCAATCGAAAATGTATTGTTCCTTGACTGTAAAATAAAAAATATAAATAATCATATGGGAAATGCTTGCCATGGATGGTTGTCCCGTTATTCTTGTAAATAGCCAAGCAATTTCCCGGAATGGATTTCTAAAGGAACTTACCTGCAACCTTATGATATATTCAGGAAATGTTGTCGGGTCTTCGAGGAATTCAGCTAAGATGTTCAACCCGTTATCATGTTTTTCTAGAAACTGCTTGCAGTCTTGTCCTCTAAACGTCAATGTTGGCTCCAACAATTTTAACATCGCGAAAAGGGAAAAAGGACAAAGGAGTTTTTGGTGGAATTGTAAATAACAAAAATTTTGAGTGCAATATGTATATCACGTAACAAGAAGCAGCAGAGTTCGAATGCGCCAACGCGAAACAGTGACTAAGAAATTGAGATTTCATGAACCCATGAATAGGAGGATCCAAAATAGGGTCACAAGGTCTCCCCAAAAGATGTGAGGGACCGACGGTCAAATTGTATCGTACGGAACATTTGAATTCATAATATGTAACATGGAAGAGGGAACAATGTCAGAACCCGCTAATGAATTTCTATATTGCGGAGAGGTGGATGAGAACTGTTTCATATCAGTGTGTGCAGTTGTCACTAGTAAGAGCACAAACAATGTATATTAGGAAGGATAAGAAGTTAGTGGGGATGGAAGATAGTGACAGATAATCAAAACATTCTTGAATTGTGGCAGAGTGAAACTTGCGAGTTCGAGGAGTACACGGTAGAATTGTAGATCACGAAAGTTTTGAGTCCAAGATGTACATCACGGAAGAAGAAGAAGTAGAGTTCGAAGCCTCGAACCTAGCAACCATGACAATAAAATTGGCTAAGTATGGAAAGCAACAATGGTCAGTGTAACATCCTGCTCTGGTGCACTAAGAAAACTTATTCTTTGAGGACACTTGCTTGCAAGTGATCCGGATTATTATGCTACTAAAACTTTATATTTTGATTATGAGGCGATATGGGTTGATGACATATTGTTTTACTGCATTGACATAGATAGGTTCTATTAACTCAGTTTACTGAGTGTGTAGGATTTTGGACCTCGAAGATGCAAAGGCATCGATGGAACCCCTTGGACTCTGGATCAAGTCGGGGAGTGTACCATTGGGGTTTTATTGTTTCTACTATGATATTAGTGCATCTGATTGGATGATATGACATGGATATATTCTGACCTGATTTGTTGATGATGCAGGCTGACAATATCTTGTCGACCAGGCTCACATATGGAGTAAAGGGGTCATGCACGTGATGCAGACCCCCTTCTCTAGACCCGCGGGATGGGATCCGCACAGGATCTTTTCTTTTCGGCCTCTGAGAGATCGATTGGCTCTTTTATTTCCCTTATGGGAAATCAACACCCACAACAAACCTTGAGGAAACTCCTCTTTTATTTCGGGATACTGGATTTCGCAAATTCCATGGTCGAGCGCCTTATCTCTTTGACATTCGAAACCTGAAATACAAATACTTGCCTTTCCTAATTTCAATTTCGACTTTTTTGTCTTTCGTGAATTCGGGAGTTGCGATGATGTGCAACTCTGCTCTCGACCCTTGGAGTCTTGAAACCTGAAAAACCGATTTGCCGAAATACAAGTGTCTCGTCGTTTCCCTTCTCTTCGCAATTTCGGGGTTTCAACCACCGAAATGCGCTTTTACTAGGTCCTCGGGGCTCTCGAACCTTCGAACCCTGAAATGTCGAAATGACGTCTTCTGAAATCCTTTTGGACTTTCGCGTACCGAGTTCTCCTCTTTACTATACCTGTTCTCTTGTCAACAGGACTTTTGGTATACCGAATCCCGAAATACCAAAACACTAAGGGTCCGCTTCCAAGGAGATCAACGGCTATGGAACTTTCCTCGATCCAACGGTCAGCGCAATTTTGCATACCAGGAGTTCGATACATCAAGCTTGAACCTTATGTCCTCTCCACCTCCCAGTCTCTGAACTCTGAAGTTCCAAAAACTTAACTTGCTTCCATACACAAAAGCCTCCTTTTTGCGTTTCGGGCATTTGATCAGCCAAGGATTTGGCTTACACTTTGGATTTTCAAACCCCAAAATGCTGAAATGATATAACATCCCAATAATTCAATATCAATGGCTCCTTATCCATCTTGTATCTCTTGTAGATCCTACAGATCTCACTATTTCGGGAGTTCTCCTTGGAGAACCTCGACCGTCCAAATTCCTTCTTCAAGAATCTCTTCTCTGAGCCACCTTAGCATTCCTCTTCACATTGACTTGGCCTCTGCATGATGACCAAAAATCCTCTCCTACTCTTCAACACTTTGAAAGTGTTGACCCCCCTGAGCTTCCTTTCACCAACTCAAGTCTCCTAAAAGACTTTTGCATGCACTCCTTGTGGCACTTCTTCAAATATTCCTAAATATTTGAATCTCTTGACTCTGTACAACTCTGCAACATCAGTCCTTCAACCTCTCATCCTTAGTCTATGTGTTCTAAGGTCTCAACCAACCAGCGCACACCTTGCACAACTTCTGTACTTGTCTTGCACTTCAGTTGAAATGAGAACAACGGTATCCCTCCTGAGCTTCCAGAGATGAACTCTAAACCCATCAACGTACTCCTTGCGGACGCCTCACTGCACTCCTTGCAGGAACTTTGACTCAAGAAGAGAAACAATTGAAACTCATTTCCTTACTCTCTCTCAGACTTCAAACTCTTAACATGAAATCATACATACATAGCATAAAATCAAATGCACAATAGAAAGAGTAAAACAACCATAAACATAACATTTAACATGCATACGCAGAAAACATGAGAACCCCATGAGTCTGAATCAAAGCTTCATGTATTAATCTCAGAACTTCTATACATGGATTCTTCTACATATCTCTCTACTACAGATCTTCTCTATGCTCTATGATATTCTTGATAATGTTACAATGATACAAGATGAGGGTGTCTATAGTCGGTTTTCCCTCTACCTCCTAAAATTGTCTAATATAGAATTTAAATCTACCTACTTTCATTAACTATGCATAAATGCTTCTACACCTTACAGATGAGAACAAATTGCTCAAGATCTATTTACAATATGGAAGTATGACCTTCTTAACTATTACATTAAATTCTGCACATCCAAACTTTCAAAATATTGCAAACAATTTTCAACATGTGCCAAAAATGTGATGGCGCTCATCCTTGTTGTCTTCCGCCTCCATGCTTGTTGTTGGTTGTGGAGCCTGATTATCTTCCTGATTTAGAGGTATTTTACTTTCAGCCATGTTTATACCCCATGAAGTATTTACACCCTAGAAGCATCTACACTCTTCCACGCGTACCCCCTCTGCGGGGTCCGGGGGGGATATCCCTCTGGTTGGGTGGTTTGGAGGCAAGCAGGACCCCAGCGGGGCTTCGTGGGAAGCATCCCCCGATGGGGATTCGGGGGAGAAGCCCCCGAAGAAAAAATTGCCTTGTAAAAGTATATTGTAATTTCATTATAAATCTATACCGTTCATTATAAGGTCACAGATCTAACGATAGAGATTATGTTAGGGTTTTTTTTCCCTAGAAGGAAACCCTCTTTTATGAAGGAAATGTATTGCGGCTATGTATGTTGGCGAGTATTGTATTCTGAGAGAGGAGACTTTGAGAAAAAGAAGAGGAAGTTACAATGAGTTGTGTTGTAGCTTGTATCCCTTCATTTTGTTGGATAATAATAAAGAAAGGACCTGGCAATTTCTCTGGTAGATGTAGTCCACACTGGGTGAACCACGTAAATCTGTGTATCTCTTGTATTGTGTATCTTCTATGTTTTATTTCCGCATTTGTTTTATTTTATTGCTCTGCGGTCCTGTTTTTCTAACATGTGGTTTTAGAGCGTAAGGTAACTCGCAGGAAAAGAGGGTTCCTGGTTCAAGTGGGAGCAATGTCCGAAGATGGAAAGTTTAGGGTCGAGAAATTTAATGGCCAAAACTACCAGTTATGGAAGATGTAGATGGAAGATTATTTATATCAGAAGCATCTATTCCTACCATTGAGCGGAGTAACAAATAAGTCGTGTGGCCATGAAGGACGAAGAATGGGATATTCTTGACAGAAAGGCCCTAGGAACGATATGGCTGAGCCTGGTAGCATCGGTGGCTTTCAATATCTCAAAAGAAAAGACAACGAAGGGTTTGATGGATGTGTTGGCCAAATTGTATGAAAAACCCTCGGCGTCCAATAAGGTATTTCTAATGAAGAGATTATTTAATATGAATTTTTCGGAAGGTGGGTATGTTGCAGATCATTTAAATGAATTTAATACGGTTACTAATCAACTAAGTTCTCTAAAAGTGGAATTTGATGATGAGGTTAGGGCTCTTCTAATCTTGTGCTCATTGCCAGAAAGCTGGAATGGCTTGGTCATGGTTGTAAGTAAGTCTTTCTCTGGTTCAAATACTTTAAAATTTGATGATGTTGTTGGTGTTATCCTTAGTGAGGAAATGCGACGGAAAAGCACAGGTGAGACATCAGGTAATGCATTGAACATGGAGAACAGGGGAAGACAAAAGGATAGAGGAAAGGGCTCAGGGAACCGCGGGAATTCTAGGAAGGGTAGATCCAAATCCAGACTTGGAAAGATAGAGTGCTAGAGTTGTGGGAAGAAAGGACATCTAAAGAAAAATTGCAGAGCTCCAAAGAAACAAAGAGATGGACAGTAGGAGAGAAATCAGGAAGCAAATGTAATAGGTGATGTGTTACAAGATGCTTTGATTCTTTCTATAGATAATATTTTTGAGTCTTGGGTAGTAGATTCAGGGGCTTCATTTCATGCCCCACCCCATAGGAAACATTTTCTAGATTATGTTCAAAGTGATTTTGGACAGGTTCATTTGGGTGATGATTCACCATGCAAAATTGTTGGAATGGGAAAGGTAAAAATAAAGCAAAGCAATGGAAACCAATGGTTGTTGAAAGAGGTTAATTATATTCTAGATTTAAGGAAAAATCTAATTTCAACAGGGCAGTTGGAAAGTGAAGGTTGTATATCCATATTTACAAATAAGACATGGAAGGTCATCAAAGGATCATTGGTGATAGCAAAAGGAGAGAAGGTAGGTACATTGTATTTATGTACTGGAAATACTGACTCTTCTATATCTTTAGCTTCTATAGGAGTGCATACAACACTGTGGCATCATAGGCTGGGACACATGAGTGAGAAGTGTATGCAGATACTTCACAAAAGAAATTTGCTGCCAGATCTTAAACAAATTGATTTGGACTTCTGTGAGCATTGTGTTTATGGAAAACAAAAGAGAGTAAGATTTCTCAGAGTCAGAAAAGAAAGAAAGAATGAAAGGTTAGAGCTTGTCTATACAAATGTATGGGGACCAAATCAGGTATCATCTCTTGGTGGCTCTCATTATTATGTTACTTTTATTGATGATGCAACTAGAAAAACTTGGGTTTAATGCATTCGACAAAAATCTGGTGTTTTTGATACTTTTAAGAAATGGAAATCTTTAGTTGAGAATGAGACAGGAAAAAGTTTGAAGTGTATCAGATCAGATAATGGAGGTGAATACTGTAGCAAGGATTTTGATGATTACCGTTCATACGATGGGATTCGTAGAGAGAAGACAGTTCCACAAACACCACAAGAAAATGGTGTGTCAGAAAGTATGAACACGACAATCATGCAGTGTGCAAGGAGTATGAGATTGCATGTTGGTTTGCCCTTACAGTTTTGGGCAGATGTTGTAGATACTTATGTTTACTTAATAAACAGAGGACCTTCAATCTCTTTGGATGGTAGAATTCCAGAGGAGGAATGGACATGAAAAAAGGTAAACTATTATTTTTTGAAAACTTTCGGTTGTGAAGCATTTGCCCATATTGATAGAGAAAATAGAACAAAGCTTGAGGCAAACTCCAAGAAGTGTACCTTTATTGGATATGGTGTTAATGATTTTGGTTCACTTATGGGATTATGAAAATAACAAAATCATTAGGAGTAGGGATGTCATATTCAATGAAAAGGTCATGTACAAAGATTAGTTGCAGGGAAAGAAATAGGAAACAGAAAAACAAGAATACACAGTGCTTGATGAGATCACTGAAAAAGAAATTCCAAAGGAACCTGAAAATCAAAATGTACAACAACAAGAGAAGCAGGTACCTCAAACACCTGCAAGTGTTGTTAGAAGATCTACCAAGTTAAGTATACCCCCTAAACGATACTCTCCTTCATTATATTATTTATTGTTGACCGATTCTGGTGAACTAGAATGTTATGAAGAGGCAATGCAGGTAGACACCAAAAAGAAGTGGGAGCAAGGCATGAAAGAGGAAATGGATTCCTTAGCAAATAACTAAAATTAGGACTTGGTTCAATTGCCTATAGGAAAAAGATCATTGCAGAATAAATGGGTTTACAGGTTGAAGGAAGAAGATGGAGGAGAAAAGAGTTACAAGGCTAGACTTGTTATAAAGGGGTTTGCACAAAAGAAAGGTATAGATTTTGATGAAATATTTTCTCCTATTGTTAAAATGACTTCAATTAGGACTATTTTAAGTCTTGTGGCAGTAGAAGATTTGCATCTTGAACAGTTAGATGTAAAAACAACTTTTCTCCATGGGGATTTGGAGGAGGAGATTTATATGCAGAAACCATAGGGGTATGAGGTCAAAGGGAAGGAGAATTTGGTATGCAGGTTGAAGAAGAGATTATATGGCCTAAATCAAGATCCAAGGCAGTGGTATCTGAAGTTTGATAGGTTTATGATAGAACAGGGTTATAATAGATGTCATTCTGATCACTGTGTTTATTTTAAAAGGCTAGAAAATGGAAGTTATATTATATTGTTATTGTATGTAGATGACATGCTTGTTGCAGGGTCTAATATGCAGGATATAAATGTGCTCAAGAAGAAATTATCCAATTCATTTGCGATGAAGGATTTGGGTGTTGCAAAGAAAATCCTTGGTATGAGAATAACAAGAGACATG
>ML779663.1:68509-113840 GCA_009831015.1 Picea engelmannii
AACTGCAAAAGGTTGTTGCACTTTCAACAACAGAGGCAGAGTATGTTGTTGCTATAGAGGCTAGTAAAGAGATGATTTGGTTACAAAGGTTTATGGAGGAATTGGGAAAGAAGCAGGAGAACAACAGGTTGTACTGTGACAGTTAGAGTGCCATTCACCTTGCAAAAAAATCAACCTTTCATTTGAATACTAAGCATATACAGTTGAGGTACCACTTCATACGATCTGACTTGGAAGATGGACAGTTGAAGGTGGAAAAGATACACACTAGCCAGAATCCTGCAGACATGTTAACAAAGGGAGTAACCAGGGAGAAACTGAGTTCTTTCTCAGTTTCAGTTGGTCTTCAAGAATGAAGATGAAGATGAGAAATTTTCCAGGTCCAAGAAGGTTCAGAGTCCAGCATATACAGCAGCAGTGAAGTTGTTGAGATCAGTCTCCAAGTGGGAGATTGTTGGTTGTGGAGCCTGATTATCTTCCTGATTTAGAGATCTTTTACTTTCATCCATGTTTATACCCCATGAAGTATTTACACCCCAGAAGTATGTACACTCTTCCATGCAGGGGAGTGCAGAGGGGGGGTACCCCCTCTACGGGGTCCAAGGGGGATATCCCCCCAGCTGGGGGGTCTGGGGGTAAGCGAGCCCCCAGCAAGGGTTAGTGGGCAGCGTCCCTTGATGGGGGTTCGGGGGCAAAGCCCCCTAAGAAAAAATTTCCTTGTAAAAGTATATTGTAATTTCATTGTAAATATGGACCGTTCATTATAAGGTCACAGATCTAACGATAGAGATTATGTTAGGGTTTTTTTTCCCTAAAAGAAAACCCTCTTTTATGAGGGAAATGTATTGTGGCTATGTATGTTGGCGAGTATTGTATTCTGAGAGAGGAGACTGTGAGAGAAAGAAGAGGAAGTTACAATGGGTTTTGTTGTAGGTTGTATCCCTTCATTTTGTTGGATAATAATAAATAAAGGACCTGGCAATTTCTCTGGTGGACATAGCCCACACTAGGTGAACCACATAAATCTATGTCTCTCTTGTATTGTGTATCTTCTGTGTTTTATTTCCGCATTTGTTTTATTTTATTGCTCCGCGGTCCTGTTTTTATAACACTTGTTTCCTACTAACGATGCTCCTGCATCAGCATGACTACCAGAGATGTTGAGGGAGAGGTGTGGACAACAACCCTGACACAACCTACTAGCACTCCCGTTGTGGCTCGAACTGTAGGTTAATGATTACATAGATCGAGAGGACCCATGATGCCATGAGGGCAGACTGCGACAATTACTCACGATGATTTTAAGGGGAGTACAATAAGTCGGGGTACTTATTTCTTAGAATCCCTTAGTCTCCCACAAGTTCACCTAGCGGAGTGTTGACTCTAGGGGTTATTGATGTTTACCAAATCAATCAAGAGGTGAGTGGCACCCTTGGAGCACGTGGTGCATCCTGATGGGCACCTCGTGCAAAGGAACAGATGAGGCGAGTGGCACCCTTGGAGCACCTACTATGTCCTGAAGGGCACGTTGCATTGTTGATGATAGAGGGATGAACCTAGAAGGCCCTTAAGACAAATAACACGTTAAGTAATTTTTAAAACAATTTCCCTAATTAAATGTCGACTAGTACAAAATTTATGTTCTAAGTCTAAATTACGCTAGGGGTAAAATTTTGTCTACCCTTAAAAATAATAATAATAATAATAAATAATAACAAAATAGTAAATAAATAAAACAAGTAAAATAATAATAAGTAAAATAAAAACAACTTAAATAGTAATCATGAATCTTGTAACATGAGGGGAGTAAGAAATGAAATGTTTGAAAAAAATCATGTTGGATTAAAATTTAAAAAGGGAATTAATTGTTTTATTACCTTAATAGGTTAAAATATACTAATTAATTAAGAAAAGGAAAAGGGGTTAATTTTAACACCTGCCTTTTTGAGTTCTAAGTAAAAAGAGGAAAGAGAGAAAATAAAAAAAATAGGAACTAGGGAAAAGATGTAACATAAAAAGGGAAAAAGCGGAAAGTCAACTTAGTAAAGAATCTACCATTTAAGAGCTTTCCAATTTTAAACTGAATTAGCAATTTCATAATAGGGAAATCGTTTAAAACCTATCAGGGAATTTGGGGACACCAAGGAGTGATTCTAGGAGTAACTCTAGGTGGGTGAGGGAAATAAGACAATTAATTAATTAAATTAATTAAATAATGGAGGAATGAAGGGGATGGGTGACACTTGTACGGAGAAGAATTTTTAGGAATTTATCATAAAAACTTTAATTAAATGAGATTTTAGGAATTAAGGGAAGTTTGAAACTCTATAAAATGAAGGAAGGAGAAGGAGGAAAGGACATATTCTATTTGTGTAACATTACACTGCAGAAATAGCTACTTGACTGATTTACTTGTGGGAGTTGGGGATACCCATCTTGAAGAGGAGTGTTAGCTCGGCCTTGTGAGGCCACCTCGGAGCTAGACGAAATCTTTGGATAATGTGCATTGCCCCTTTGCGGCTCGAGGGGCTAAGGGGGAAGAAGAGTACCCCTAGCATTGGCTGGGAGGTACCAGTGAGGTCTCGACGGTCAGCGAGCAGGAGTTGCACAGAGAACGCGGTCGTCACTCAGAGTGGCTGAACAAGCAACAATACTCTCTTTTCATTTGTATAGTATATGCTATAGGTTTTATGTTTGGATCTGCTCATTTAATGGAAAAGTAAAATGATGTTTTTTTTAATTGATGATTGGAACCTTCCTTAGACTAGCTCGATGGTCGTTTTCTCCTATGGCCTTCGTTTTCCCACATTTCTTGACCACCTGGCTGTGATTGATTGTGTCCTTAATGGTTGTTTACCTTTTGTCCTTGGTTCACAAGTCCTCGCCTGAGAAGTCGGCCAGGAGACTGATCTACGATCATCACCTTAGCGTTAAAAGACCTACGGATCTCAACGCCCAGCTTTTCTGTGCGAGGATATTGAAGCAAAGGACAAACCTATCTATCATTCACCTCTGTTGTTGTCTTTGGTTGAAGGTTGGCTTGTGTCCTGATGCATTTTTTTTACCCCTGCAGAACTTGATTATTGACAAGGTTCTTCTATAAACTCAACATGTTTTTACCTAGTGTTATCTCTTTTTTACCCTTTTCTTTTATCTCATTGGACATTTCTGCATATTGCATTATTGAATGTGTTATATTGTTGGTTATTGGCTCTACATTTTAAAGGGTTGAAGGTGTTTTCTTTACTGAAATATGGCTCTGCCTTTTTCATTTAAATTGACTGTGATTCCTTATATTAATGGCATTGGGGTCTGCGTCCTGCATTTCTTTTACTAGTGTGTTTCTTAAATGAGCGATTTAATTCAGGAATATTTTACTCCAACGTTTTCTTTTCTTATACCCAAGATCTTCATAGTAACCACCTGTGTTTTCTTTTACTTGCCAGATGGGGTTAATGACCTTGCATTACCTCATCATTTTCTGGATAGCATTTGATCTTTGGGCCTTTGCATATGCACATGCCTTGCTCTGTGCTCATAACCTTGGCCTGCATTTTTCGCTGCAAACTAATGTGTCTCTTGGGCATTTTTTTTTTCTGCACAAAAATAAAAATAAAAAATGATTTCTCTTTAATATGATTCCTTCGAATTAAAGGAACCCAATCCATTTACCTTCCTCGTGCTCTCTGCTACCTAGACTAAGGGATTACGCTTAACAAATTAACAACTATTAGTGGAATGATAAGTACAGAGAACGATTCTCTGGTTCGCAACCTTCCATTGCATGTATGAGTCCTTTATTGTTGTTGTTCCTTTACATTCATGCGTAAATTTGCATTCACATTCACTATGTGATGGTAGTCACTGCCAATCATCATTTTTCCCAACCTTGATTTTCTCCTTCTGAATTTGGTTATGCAAACCTGTGTTTCTTAGAAGTGATTAGCCATGCATCTAGTAGACCCAACACACCTGAAATTAATGAGTTCTTGTCGAGATCTTAGGCGATTTTCCATTGCTTTCATGACAGCGAATTTTAGTGACACCATTAACTTATTTAGTGTATTGTGTGGAAAATTTGTACCATTGGCGTTTACCTGGACAACATACACTTAACCAAACCTGTTGTGTTAGATTAGAATGGTGGGAGACTTCCTTTTTTCCCTCCTCAACCGTAATTCATTGTTGAGACATTTTCCCCCTGGGTAAGGAAGACTAGGTTTGACGCTCTTCTTGCGTTCGAATTCCATTTTGAGATAGACACGAATTTCTTGGAATCAACTTCGAATCGCATAATAATGTAGGTGCAGGGACCATGCACTTATTCGAGAACTGGAGGGACTGTGAAACTTACTCGAAAACCATGTCCTTCCTCCTTGAAATTTTGGTTCATTTCAGGAATATTAGTTGTATGATATAACTATCAATACTTTATGCAATTTAGATAAGAAACAAAAAACCAAAGTATTCCTTCAATTCAAATTTAGGAGCAACCTTCTAAATAAAAGGATTTTGTTCCTTATTTACAGAAAATAGTATCTTTACTCCTTTTGTTAATGAGCTAAAACACTCCTTATTTTATGCCAAAAATTGTGCCCCCGGGTAATGTAAACAAGTGGAGCCCATGCCCTTGAAAATAATAATAAATAATAATAATAATAAATAATTATAAAACATTAATTTTCATTGCAGCTATAATCACTCCCAATGCAATTATTGTCCCTACTTGCACACTTGTCGCGATGTATGTTTATGTGCCTTGTTAATGTTGGTAAATGCATCAATTAAATTGGTATGTGTTAATGTAGTCGGACTATTGTTGGAATGTGTTAATGTTGGTAAATGCATCAATTAAATTGGTATGTGTTAATATAGTTAGACTATTGTTGGAATGTGTTAATGTTGGTAAATGTATCAATTAAATGGATATATGTTGTCCTAGTCAAACTATTGTTGAAGGAAACTAACATTTTGGTACCTAGAATAAAGATAGATGCATGTGGAGTTTATTAAGTTAATAAATGCTTAGTTGTTGCTTCCATCTTGGATGAGGTAATGTGTCATTGCTATATTATATGATTGGTTAATTGTCATGATTAGATACCTTGTTAACTTCTTTATTATTGTAGTAATGGTAGCATTCCACTTCAAAATTGTTATTGATGTTAATTAGTTAATGGTCAGACGGTGTGTTGGAAGTTAAGTCATTAATAGCATGTTAATCTTAGATCTTGTAGTCAATATAGTGATTATTGTTTACATTGGCAATTGCTAAGGTTAAAGCGTATCAATGTTAGATTATATTTATAGTTAGTGTCTATATCATGATTTATACTTGCTAGTTGGGTTGCTTTTAAGGTCAAATTAGAATTGCTAATTGTTGACTAGTTGGGATTTAGACTAGTTAACCGATCAGTTATTAACACTTTGAATCATAGATAATGACCTTCCAGCCTTGAATAATGGTTGGTTGTTGATGGACTCGTTGGCTTGGGCTTCTCGTTGAGGGGGTGGTTGTTCATTTAATTATTGTTGTACTTGGTTTGTAAACATTTAATTGCTTGGTCTACTTGTGTCGGGTAGGATGTAGACACCTCCTTGTTCCTCAAAACAGTCGCCATCCCTGAGACCTTAAATGGTAAAAATTGATGGGAACCTGGGCTTGAGCGTTGCTTATGTGTCCTTCAGGTCCTAACCATTACAGGGTAGAACGAGAGGGTATTCTTTCTTATTCTTCGTCGGTTGAATGTCGTGCATTTCTTCCAGGTGCTTAATGCGCTTTTATGATTGGTCCTTATGTTGTTATTATGTGAGTTGCATGCCTTGTGTTCGTCATCGTGTCGCGATGTTGAGTATGATTTCATTACACCTTCCTACACACACAAAAAAAAAAAAAAAATTGCATTGGTTATGTGAGGCTTGATGTCGTGACAAAACGGGAGGTTCGTTACAGTTAGTTGGATTCGTCGTGTGATTATATAGATGGAGATAAAGATATTTCATCTTGCCAATGCTGGAACCCATGATGATAGAAAGGAAACTAAGTATATAACCAGAGAGCCATAATACATGGGAATAAGAAAAGGGAAAAAGGAATAAGGAGTCCACGGTGGAATTGTAGATCACGAAAATTTTGAGTACAAGATGTGAACCCGGTAGTCAATTTGTATATTGTGGAGGGATGGATGTGAATTGTTTCGTACCATTGTGTTTAGTTGTCACTGGTAAGAGTAGAACCAATCTATAACAGATACTTTGAAACCTTTGTGAACTGTGGTAGAATGGAGATTGTTGCCAACCCAAGACAGTATCCAAGAGTTGGACATTTTGTGAACTCAACAATAGGAGGATCCAAAACATAATGACAAGGTCTCTGTAGAAGATGTGAGGCCCTGACATTCAAATTGTATCACTCCGAACATTTGAATGCATAATATCTAACACGGAAGAGCAGACGATGTTGGAATCTGGTAGTCAATTTGTATATTGTGGAGGGTGTGATGTTGATTGTTTTGTACCTCTGTGTCCAGTTGTCACTATTAACAACTAATTCAGTATTGAAAATAATTTTTTAGATACTGTTAGATACGTGATAGGAATTTCCATCTGTAAGCAAAGGCAATATCCACCCTGTAATCCCTAGAGTATGTGTATCAATTTGTATATAAGGGAACTAGAAGCATTGTTTGTAAGACACAAAACAATAGAAATGCAATGTTGAGTCAACCAGTCCGTAGGCCCACTTGTGAATTTATATATCGTGAAATTCTGGGTTCTATTTGTAGGACACGAAACAATGGAGGCCAAATTTTGAGCCCGCCCGCCTAAGAACCCACCATCCAAAATGTCGCTAGGTATGGAATGTGCTATCCGTACATGATCTATAAAATAGCATGTCCATACTTTATAGTCCCATAATACATGGGAAGGAAAAAGGGAAAAATGATGGAGGAGTGCCTTTCTTCCCCCCCTATTTCTACTTTTTCCATTTTCTATTATCCCTTTTGTTTTCTTACTCATCTTCTTAGTATGTTTTTCGAAAATGCCTTGTTGCGCTGGTTGGTGGACTAACGGTTTCACATCTATGGTCGCACTTCTACCTTCTTCCATAGTTTCCTACTTTCTCGATTGTGGGTGTCAGGCTGGTAGGTTGAAGATTTCTCTTCTGCCTTCCGGGGTCCGCGATATATAGCTTGGTCATGGTGCCCTTCCCTCACATATAATATTGTATATTAAAATTAATATACATACCTAAAAATCAAATTCAATTCCAGAGGCAGTAGAGTTAACCAAATTAAAATCAAAATAAGTCTGCATTGTGTTCAGTTTTCACTGGTAAGAGCACAACCAATCTATAACAGATACTTTGAAACATTTGTGAATTGTGGTAGAACCAAGCTTGGTGCCAACCTAAAATAGTATCCAAGAGTTGAATATTTCATGAACTTGACAACAGGAGGATCCAAAACAGGCTGAAAAGGTCTCTGTAGAAGACGTGAGGCCTCGACGTTCAAATTGTATCGCTCTGAACATTTGAATGCATAATCTATAACACGGAAGAGAGGACGATGTCAGAATCCAATAGTCAATTTGTATATTGCGGAGGGTGTGATTCTGACTATTTTGTACCTCTGTGTCTAGTTGTCACTACTAAGAGCTAATTTAGTATTGAAAATAATTTTTTAGATATTGTTAGATACTTGATAGGGATTTCCATCCGTAAACCATGGCAATCTCCACCCCACCATCCCTGGACTTGGTGTGTCAATTTGTATATCGCGAAACTAGGAGTGTTGTTTGCAGGACACAGAACAATAGAAATGTGGTGTTGACTCTGCTAGCCCACAGTTTCGCTTGTCAATTTGTCTATCGCAGAATTTTGGGTGCTATTTCCAGAGCACGAAAAAATGGAGGCCCAATTTTGAGCCCACCCGCTCAAGAACACGTGATCCAAAATGTGGCTAGGTATGTAATGTGATATCCGTACATGGTCTATAAAATAGCATGTCCATACTTTATAGTCCCATAATACACAGGAAGGAAAAAAGGGAAAAAGGACGGAGGATTCTATAGTGGAATTGTAGATCACGCAAATTTTGAGTGGAAGATGTATACCATGGAAGAAAAAGAAGCAGAGTTCAATTGCACCAACTCTACAACCACGGGCATAAAATTCACTAAGTATGAAAAGGAACAGTGGGCGATCCAATTTTCCATGTGAGGATATAGATGGAGATGAAGATATGTCAACATGCCAATGTTGGAACCTGTGATCATAGAAACACAACTAAGTATATAACTATAATGCAACAATACACGGTAACAAGACAGGGGAAAAAGAACTAAGTATCTCGCAGAAGAACATCTAGTGTTTGATTATTAATGCAATTTTTTTCGAACCCCTGTCGAGTTCTCAATAGTTAAGGAATAAATTGCAGATCACAGAAGTATCTTTCGTACCACTGTGTCCAATTGTCACCAATAACAACATTTTTTATGTATATCAGGAAGGAGGCGAAGTTGTTGGAGATGGAAAGAAAAAACAAATAATTTAAACGAAGTTAATGTATACAAGGAACCCGTAGTGGAATTGTAGATCACAGATGCTTTCAGTGAAAGATGTATATAATGGAAGGATAAACAATCGGCTTTGTAAGCGCTGACCCTGCAGTGATGACCATAAAATTGGCTAAGTATGGAAAGAAGTAGCGGTCGGTCGGATCTGTCATGTGAGGATATAGATGGAGATGAAGACATGTTAGCCCGCCAAATCTGGAACCAGATATCATAGAAATATGACTAACTATATATCCAGAAAGAGATAACGAGAGGGATGAAAAAAAGGCCAGTTCGTATGCACCAACATAGCAATTGCAGCCATAAAATTGCCTAGGTATGCAAAGGAATAACGGTCGGTCAGATTCGTCATGCGAAGATACAGATGGAAATGAAGATATGCCAGCCCGCAAACCCTACAACTGCCCATCATAGAATGATGACTAAGTATAAAACCAGAAATCCATAATGGACAAAAGCCATAATGGATAGGAAAAGGAAAAGGGGAAAAGGGATAAGTATCTCACAGTGGAGTAACCTTTTTTTTTTCATTTATTAATGACAATGTTTTTGAACCCCTGCTGGGTTCTCACTAGTAAAATCATAAACTGCAGAACATTGAAGTTCTTTGGTTGCAATATGTATATGATGGAAAATGGGACATAGGTGTTGGGTAATGTGAACCCAGGGCCTAGTGGCTAGATAACTGGCTAAGTATTGGTCAAGAGAAAGGTTTGATATCTATTTCAATAGTATTCATACTAATATGTATTAATGGAAAAAAAAATCATATTTATCTGAATAGTATTCATACTAATATATATTAATGGATTGTTTCTATTTCAAATGAAAATGATCTCCAAATTTGCAGGATGCTCTTTGGTTCGCAAATTTTGTTCAAACCATGAAAATTTTGACTGCAAAATGTACATACCGCAACAATAAACATGAATTTGCAGTGTGGTTTCAACGAGATAAACTCTCTATCATCTATTCATCTTGTATTTCTTGCAATGACATGAGTAAACACCGACTCTCCATAAACATTAATATCTAAATTAAATTAAATGTAATCAAAATTTGGTGTGTTTTAAGTAATTAAGACAACTTTAGCCATTCCTTTATTAATGCCAAGATTTTTGGATGGCTGGTGGGTTATCAGTAGTTAAAGCACAAATTGCAGAGAACATAAGTTGTTTGGTTGCAAGATGTGTATGACGGAACAGGGAACATAGTGAAGTTTAATACCAAAAACAAAAACATAATTACAGAAGCTTTGTTGAAGAGGAAGTTTTTCTATTTATTCCAATAGTATTGATATTATTATATATGCACAGATATTATCAAATAGAATAATCTGCAATATATCCAACATATTGAACCGAAATATTGCATCAAGACTTGAGTGGCTCCTCCAATTTCCTTTTTTAAATAGAGGGTTGATGCCATATAAGTATGGCTTATGAAAAAATATTCTTAAATGTAAAATGTAAGCAACGAACAGAGCATGGTTTATTTAAATTGAAGTAGTGGGCAACAAAAAGAAACGTTTGTTGTCCATGTTTAACAACACTAGGGAAAAAGGTACAAAACGAAATTAAAACAAATACTAGAGATTGGAAAATACTATTAAAGAATAAACCAGAATTATTGTATATTCAAATAAGTTGGGTTACAAAATACAGCTAAGACTATTTGACACAACGATTGCGACTTGGCCTACCATCAACCAGAAAAAAATGTGTACATTGATGAAATTTCTTGACAATTTTCTTGATGTTCAAACCCTCTATTCGTAAAAAACGAGTTGAATATCAATTTTGGGTTTTGTACTTAATCGTTGTTGCTAACTACATCTATCCCACTTTTTTGAATAATTTGTCTCTTCGAGATATGGCCTATTTGCAATCACTGATTATTCAACATTCCATTCTTTGTGAAGTATTAATTTCTCTCTTTCGTCGAAAATTTGGGGCTTAGCATGTTTTCCTTGCAATGTTCTTGACCCTTGACACTCGAGACAACTTAGAAATGTGATTTAGGGAGATTTCAAAGTGGAGGGGTTCCTTTTATGTCATAATAGCTATGGTAGAGGAAAACAATTGAAGTATGTTGTGACTGGTATTCTCCCTATATTTGATCATTTGTTTGGCTCAAAATCCTGCCTAAATATTTGTATGTTGAACTTCTTTGTTTTATTACAGTGAATTCGAGGAAGTGTCCAACCCAGCTAGGAAATGAAAATTTGTTGAGGTACATAATTTCTTCAGGCATCACAGGTCTGGAAAGTGCATCAAATGCTGCAAAATGCATGAGCACAACTCTGGCAAGTGTATCCAATGTTCCATATCACATCATAATATATCTTTCCTCATGTTGGTGGAAACTATGGCGGCCCACAGAAAGGTCTAGAATGTTCGGAGGTGATGCCAAATATGTGGACATTGCAACTACATCCAGGGGAAACCAAGCAAACCTTGACAAATAACATGGATTTCTGTCAAGTCGGTTACCAGACCCACATGTAGCTCATAAAACTTTGAAGTAGAAACTTTTGAACTGATAATATGTCGTTTTATCCACCCATACAGTTTATGTTACTTGTCTCTGCTTACATTCGCAAATGGAGTAATAGTTTGCATCATTTACGAACATGACCGGGCATTTTGCAAGCCACTGTAAAGTCATCGCCCCCAAGGAAGACAAATTCTTGTGGAATCTGCAGAATTCGACACAATTGTCTAATGTGTGTTGTTGGAAGAAGCTATATACTTAAACAAAGAACTATTTTGCACGTGACCTGAAAATCGATTACAACTCCCATCAAGAAAATAAAGAAGTTTAACAAACAAATCTCCAGGAAGCCTTTTCAACCAACCAAAGCATCTAACACAGGGAGAACACCAACCAGAACATACTTGTTCTTTTTTTTTCCTCCTCTCTAATTTTATGTTCTATAACAGATTTATTTTTTTTACTCAATCCTCACATCACATAAAACCAATCTCTCTTCTTTAATGTGGGCCTCAATCGCATCTCTAAGTTGTCTTGCATGTCCATGACCAGAAACATTAGAAAGAAGGAACACTAAAGCACAACACTTTGATGATATAGAGAAATGACAATAAGTATTTAAAAGCAACGTTGGATGATCTTCCATAGATTTTGTGTTAATTCATTTTAATGACATATGTTCTCGATATTTTCACTTATTAATGCCAATCTTTTCCAATATATACGTTGAATAGTCACTAATAGCACGTATTAAAATTTTGATATCCGAGTAGATTTTCAAATCTGACATCTAAGATATGCAGAATATTAAAGAGGGACATCATGTCAAGGCCTCTGTGGTTGACACGTTCGTGGACTATGCTGAAGCTTTTAAGAAAAATAAAAGAGAAATATATATATATATATATTTGCAAATAAAAAAATGTAGGCAAAATAATTTACCAGATCTCATAATATTCGTCTGTCTATTCATTTTAATGGGAGATGTCCTCAAGCTTTCCAGTTATTAAAGCCCATCTTTTCAAACCTATTTGGTCGGTTCTGACTTTTGAAAGAATAATTAATGTCTATTCACAACGGAGGAAGGTAGTGGGGATGGAGGGGAGCGGCAAATGGTTTTAAATTTTCTGAACCCGGAAAATCGTCAACCCACTAAACTTTGAAAAATTGACTAAGTATGGAAAGCTAGGTAGAATATACAAACTCATTGCAAGAAGAGGCACTCTTGTGAGCTCGAGGAGTGCCCAGTCGAATTCTAGAGCACGAAAGTTTTGTGTAAAAGATGTATACACTAAACACAACCTGACATAGTTCAATAGAACCTATCCATGAAGGCACATCCATAAAAAAGGCTAAGTATGCAACTGAACGACGGTTAATCAAACTGACCACAAAATGGCAAGAATTACAAGAGGAAAATAAAAGGTAGAGAACAACTATATCACCCACACAGAAAAACCTACTCTCGTAACTATGAAACCATAGTAACACATAATCCATGGAAAAAACACCGTCAGCTATGAAATATAGTTTCAGGCTAACAAACTCTGCTTTAATGCGCAAAAGATGCAATTTACGTCGACTGCAATTTTTTAGTACATTATTTTATCCTAATAGTATTCTCTGGAGACTCCACTGCAAAAAATGTAACAACAGATCCAACTGCGGATGCAACATCCCAACATTGCAAACCCTAGACAAACAAGAACAAACACCAAATAACAACCCAGTTAAGAAGCACCAAAAGGCCCAACTGCAGCCACGAGACTGCAACCCTGCAAAGTCGAATCAAACAACAATAAACAACACACAACTAAGAAATAAGCAAGTAGCAACCACTCCGCCAAGAATCACACAGTTCCAATCACGATTGCAGAAACTGAAACGTGCAAACTGCAACAACACGAACAAGCAAGCAAGAACAACAACAACATGAAAATAAGAAATTAGTGGAGATGCAAAAAACAAGCATCAACCAGTGAACCAACAATGTCGTTGAAGCATATAAATTTAAAAAACGCAAAAAAATGTATTGTAACAAGCCTGTTAAGTAAGCATTCAACACTACCAACGTGTTAGGTGAACATTTAAGTCTGTCACCAATGCTATGTAAACATTTAAGAAAAAAATGATATGTGGGAGGTCTTTGACATATCCCCAAAAGATTATTATATTTTTTGTAACAATACTTTGAATACCAGAGAATGTATTGGAGGGAAAACTTTGGATATGCCAACATATGAAACATTGCATTAATCCACTTATTCAAAAAGCCCATATACAATCAAATACTTTGGATATGCCAACATATATAACATTGGGAATAGAGAAATCGGTAATAAGACCTCCAATCCTTTTTCCAATCAGATTATGACAAATATGGTACTTTTTTTAATATAAAAATAGATGGTTTCAATTTTGTGGTTCCAACAATATATAATATAGAAATATTTGTGGTTAGAAGAGAAACTAATAGGAAATAACCTTTCAAATTTATTTATTTTTTATATAAAAATAGATTGTTTTAATTTTGTGGTTCCAACAATATATAATATAGAAATATTTGTGGAAACTAATAGTAAATAACCGTTCAAATTTATTAGGAAAGGGTTGGATGAATAATACCTTTCAACGTTAACATAAAAATAACTTTCAAATTTAATTGCAAAATATTAGAAGAAAATGTTGACATGCTTATGCTGGCATGCATGCCTGTACAGAGGATGCTTGCACAAGATGCTGGCGTCACGTCATGCCTGTGCAGAGGATGCTGGCACAAGGTGCGCACTATATCATCTCGTTAAGCATCTTGTCCTTTATCATCTCGTCGAGCATCTTGTCCTTTTCTATATCAGAGAAGCTCCTCGTGTATTGATATCAAAGAGTATAAGGGACTGTTGGAAGTTTCTCGTGTATTGATCCGTAACTCGTGTATAGATCTGTAGCAAGTTGTTCGCCTGATAACACATAACAAGTTGTTCGCCTGATAACACATAGCAAGTTGTTGGGTTGAAGCAGGAAAATATCGTAACTTAGACATGCGAGATCTTGGTATAAAGATTACATTGATTCCCAAACGGTAAAGTTAGATTCATCTGCTATGCGACTCTCGGCGAATGCTCCTTATCAATGGAGTTTTATGTGTTGTTTCTACAGTCGCGATGGAGTTCAAAGGCAATCCTTCCATATGTATACATCTGGATGGCCTGGTTGGGTTGAAGCAAGAAAATATTGTAACTTAGACATGCAAGATCTTGGTATAAAGATTCCATTGATTCCCAAACAGTAAAGTTAGATTCATCTACTATGCGACTCTCGGTGAATGCTCCTATCAATGGAGTTTTATGTGTTGTTTCTACAGTCGCGATGGAGAAATTAAGCCTGGAGTTCAAAGGCAATCCTTCCATATGTATGTCACGTGGCCAGTCAATAAGTGCGTTTAGGTTTACGTATAGGTGTTGTCTTTGTGATCTCAATATATGTGTCATCTCGCCCACTTATATGACTTAGTTGTTGTCTTTGTGTGTTATTATATGACTTTTCTACGCTTTAGCTGTATTGTCTCAATATATCTGTCATTTTTTCTTTCCCCAAAAGTCTTAATTCTTATTCAATATGTTATGTTATTTCAGAATTTGTTTTTCGCTCGTAAGTCTTATTCGATATGATTTTTACATTGGAATTCAAATGGGAAAACCCAATTAGAATGTTGCTCAATATTCAATATTCTCCTTTAGGCAATTCCGGATGAAAATGGAGCTTTTTAGAGTGTAGATATGTAGTAATGTGTTCTTTTTGTAAATTATAATTATAATGTAATTGTATATATGTGATTTAGGTTGGTGAGTTGACATGTTTGAGCCTAGAGCACTTTTATTGATTAATATGACATTGAATTATATATTATGTAAATTGAAATAATTAATAAAAATATTAATCATTGACTCCCATAATGGGTGGAGGGATCCAAGAGAAACTGATGTCTTTTGTTTGAGTTAATGTACCATTACCATATAATTCTCCCTTTGACTTGTTAGCCACTCAATCATTGAATTCATGTAAGAGAGTGGGTGTGAGAAGTTCACATCCCTTAATTATTTTGGGAGCATGGGTTGAGTACAATCATCTTTGGGAAGAGTGAGAGTCATGAAATCAAGGGAGAAGAAGAGAAATTTATATATTTTTCTCTCTCCCTTGATTTATATTTTTCTCTCTCGATTGATTTATAGAGTTCACACTTGCTTGATAGAGGGATTTTGCATTCGAATGGGTGGGGTATTTCGCTTTCACTAGATTGACTGACTCGTTTATTTAAAAGATCGTGCAGATCTTGTCATGGTGTTAACCTTTCTTTGGATTTTTTCTTTTCCTCTTTGAATGACCTCTATGATGAACAAGATCTTTGTTCTCTTCTCATGTTTAAGTATGACTAGCTGGAATGAATTTTTTTGCTAGTTGGTGTCAGTCATGTAATATGTAGTCATAAAAAAGTTTTGTACCTAATTCTAGAAACCAACTGGTTTATTTCTTATCTTAATGCCTTTTTTGTTTTTCTTAATATTTATTTATCTTTTCTTTTATTGCTTATTTTATTTATATTTTCTTTATTCTCAAATTCAACCTAGGGCGCCCCAAAGGGTGACCTAGTCGGATCTTGTTGGCACCCCTGAAGAGGTTTTCACTAGTAGGTCTTGAAGCTACTGAATATTTTATTTTTTTAGGCAGGACCCATTAACTAATTTTTGAAATAGGGTCCCTTACATAGTCCTTAGTTGAACTGCTACTGATGGTCGGATGTCCTTGACTACTTAAGGACCCAACCAAGTAGTTTCTAGTTTTTTTGGTTTTACCATTACCCAACTGTCATATAGTAGTATCGAATCTCCTACGTTGATATCTTTATTTTTTATGTGTTGGTAGTGCCAATATTTTTGTTGGTTATTTTGGGCCTCTTGATGCTGCTATGAAAGAATCCTTTATTATTCAGATTGGTTTAGTTGGTACAAGTGTTGTATTGTATTTATAATGTGGTCAAATTCAATGATGAAGTATATCCTTCCTACATTGGCATAGAAGTATAATGGAATTACAACTTATTGACCATAAACTAGCTTAAATGGCATTTGTCTAGTCGATCTTTTATATGTTTTTTTGTAATCCCACAGTATTGTCGAGACCTTATCATCTCAATCATCCCTGTCAAATCCAAATATTTTTGTTAGGCCCTTGTGAAAATTTTTGTTGAAGGACTCGACAATGCCATTGGAGTGTGGATGGTGCACATACATTTTTTGTGGTCAAGCATGAACTTTTTAAGAAGTACTTCAATTATTCCATTTACAAAATGAGTTCCTTGATCACTAATTAGTATTAAGGGATAGCCAAAACTAGTTTCTATATTTTCATATATGAATTTGGACACTATCTCTTTTATACAATTTTCAGATTGTTTTGCCTCTACTCTTTTTGTTAAATATTCGATTATTGTGATGATATACTTTGCCCCGATTCTTTTGTCTCTTTCTAGAAAGGGACTGATGAAGTCGATAGCCCAAATCTCAAACGCTGAATTAGGATTTATAGAGTGTAATGGAATTTAATTTTTCCAAAAGGGTCCACGCATCCTCTGACATTTATAACACTTCTTCACCTATTCTTGATAGTCCTTATGTAAGTTCGACCATCAAAGACCTTCTTGAAGGATATTGCTTGTCATCATGTCGACTTGGAAATGACCTCCTGTAGGGATTGCATGTGCTTTGTTGATTATATCCTCTCATTCATGTTCAAATGCACATCTTCTAATAATATCATCAATGCCTATCTTATAGAGAGACCCATTCATGAGGGTGAATGGTGTTTCTTTTAATGCTAGGATTTTTTTTTTGTTAGTTCGGAGGTCATCAAGAGCCCTCCCCCCTTCTAAAAAGTTTGTGATTTCTTCAAGTTCCTTGGGGGTAGCTTCAACCTAAAATATATGTGCATTAGGTAAGTCATCCTCTATCCCAATTAGATATTCTCAAGTCTCAAGTCAGGATAGATAGTATGGGATGAAATTTTATTTTCTTGGTCAAACTACTACTTCAAAGTTGAACTCTTGGAAAAGTAGTAGCCATCGACAACTTTTCCCCTCATGGATCATTTTATTTACTAAGTAATTAAGTTTCTGATGGTTTGTGAATAAGATGAATGGGTTTGCCAATAAATAATGTCAAAGTTTTGCAGGGTGAAGATCATGGCTAAAGCCTCCCTCTCTGTTGTCAAATAGTTTCTTTCGGCCTTATTCATATTTCGACTGGTGTATGTATTGGGGTGATCGAACATGTTGTCATATGGATGGGGTATTATTAACTCGACAAAAACATTATATGTGTTGACATGGAAATGAAACTTTCGTAACCAATATAGAAATATTAATATAGGTGATTTGACAAGTTTACTCTTTAATAGCTCAAAAGATTCATTGTCTTGTTATCTCTATTGGAAATCGACTTATTTTTTTAATAGATCGTCAATTGGGAAAGTGATATCAGAGTAATGTCAAATAAATTTTCTATAGTATCCAATATGCCAAAGGAATATTTTTTTTTTCTTTTGATTGATTGGTGGCTTTAGGTCGAGTATAACTTTGATTTTGGCCATATCGACCTTGATTCCATCTTTACATGCAATGTGACCCAACAAGATACCTATGGGTGTGAAAAATATGCATTTTTGATATTTAAAGACAAGTGAATTTGTATACATCTTCCCAACATCATTCAGAGCCATCGGATGTGATATTTCGACAAGTTGTAAATGGTTCAGTCATCAAATTACATATCCATTGTTTCGTACATGTATTCTTGAAATGCTTTGACCACTATCTGAGAGAATATTGTTCAGGAATTATTCATCCCAAATGACATTACTCTATATGTAATTTACCTGAACTCAAAAACAAATGGTTTTTTCCCCTGATCTTCTTTTGCAATAGATACTTGGTTGTAGCCTAAGAATTCATCTGTGAAAGAGTATCATTCGTGTCCCACAACTTCGTGAATGATTTCATTGGAAAATGGCATCGAGAATGGATTAGTTACTGTAATATTTTTCAACCCTTGGAAGTCGACACACATTCTGAGTTTTTTTCAGGTTGTGATTTTTAGGCTACATGGCCATTGGAATCACCCATTACAACTTGTCTATAGGGTATATAATGCCAACGACTAACATTGTCTCTATTTATTTTTGAACAATGGCCTTATACTTGCATGCAAACTTATATGGCCACCTTTTTATGGGCTTGGCCCCTGGGATGAGGTCGATTTTAATCTCCCCCATCTCTTGCACCAATCCTTCCATGTATTTATAATCATGTGCAAAAACATTGATATTCTTGCAATAGGTTGACTATATTTGTAGTTTTTTTGTCCGACCAATAGTTACCTATTATCTCCATTTTCGATCGACCGTCTATTGAGATGTTGAATTCATTATTTTTATTTATGAATCCATCCACTCAGGTGCTTTAGATTCATCTAATTGGCATTCTCCTTATACAACCTCATTATAACTCGGGGGGGGGGAGTTGGTATTTACCATGTATTCCTTATACTCCTTGGACACTGAATGAATTATCTTTAGATAATTATTTACTCTATGATTACTTCTCTTCCATTGAAAACTTTGACCTGGAAAAAATATTGTTTGCATGTCTATTTGATGAACCGTTATACTATCTGGATTTTGATCCGACACAAAATTACAAGTCAATGTCGACCCAATGTCGACTTTGTATTTACCTATCTTTTGTATTTCATCATGATTTTTTTATATGAAAATGTTTTATTTCTTTTGCAGCCTCTCACAAATGCACCTCGTTAGGGATGAATTCAAAGTCTATGATAAATTTTTCTTTAACTTCACTCCATTTGAATGTGTGGCCACATTCTTCTTCAATTTTATACCACTTATGTGGTATATCATCCAATGTATTTGGTAACATGTGTGGCCATACCCTCTCATCCTAGTAACCTACTCATCTCCACTTATTCTCACATTGGTGTATGTAAGCGACTAGGTTGAACCCAAGTTTGAAAGTTGGGATGTCAACATTTGCTGACAAATCCTTTTCACTAAACCTTTGTGTAAATTATAGGGTAGTAGTGTTCCACGTTTGTAATTATGGTGCATGGGTTTCCCTCCATCATATTTCCTTGTCGATGAAGGATTCAACTAGACTTTGCACCCTCCTTTGTTCTCTAATTGATTTGGATACTTCATTAACATGGTTCATTAGGTAATTTATTTCACTAAGTCATAGGGGAGGTCTCATTTGTCTGTTATTCGGAATGAGTGTTGCTGTTTGTTTTAGATTTCTCTCTAGCACAATAGGGACTACTTGTACTAAAAATCATGTTCTTGGTCACTTTATTGGGATTTCCTCTATCGACCAACACTCCTTATCTTGAGCTTCATAGTTTTCCATTTTCCAATTATAAAGTTTTGTATACGAGTTCTACCCTATTGACAATGGTGATCCGACTATGATTTCTCTTTCATTGTTTGGCTTGATGTTGTCTTTTTGTTCATTCATTACATGGTACAAGCGTCGAGCCTTCTGGCATTCATCCCATGTTTTTACCCAAGGTTTTCCTTCTTTTGGGTCCAATGGTATTATGATATTCCTGCCGCTACCTTTTAGTTTAATTCTATCCCTTTCAAAATATTTTTTTTCCTTCATATTTCGACCCCGTGGTCTTCCAACCAATGCATGATAAGTGGGGATTCCTTCAACCAGATTAATCACTTCAAAGTTGACCCTTGTTTGAAACCCCATTATGGAAATTATGACACTTTTGAGTGTGCCAATCATCTCAATGAACCTTTGATATGCTAACTTTAACAAATTTGTGGTTGGATGTAGCAAGGATTTTCCACGTCGAACCCATGTTTCTCTAGGGAGGATATTTACTTATGAACCAAAGTTGACTACGACTTGTTTGATCACATGGCCATCAATTTCTAAGTCGATTTGCGGGTAGAAGTCACTTGTATGCCTTTCCTCAGGAAATTGTCAAATGATTTAAACAATCTTTGACCCTCTTTGTATTCTCATAGAATACTCAGCAAGTCAATGAGGCGAATGAATGGCTACATTTCTCTTAGTAATTGGATTATTTCTTCTAGAGAAGTGTCTAGAATTCTTAACTATCCTTTTTTCTGTTTTATTTGTCTTTGTCGATATTCTTGAAGAAATTCATTTCTTCCCACATCAGTTTTTCCTCATGTTCAGGGTCGACATATGTATTCAATATCCCTTTTGTTGAGCTGGCAAATCTGGGTAGATGTCTTCACCCACTCTTGGTCGTGTTACTATGTCGATATTTTTGGAATTTAAAATGTATTTCTTGGGAACTGTATGAAATAGGTTAATGTTCTTCTTATTCATCACTTTCTCTAATAAAATCGAACAATCTTCTAGTTAGTGTTCACCCACTCCACATATATTGCAAACCTTGAGGTCAGTTATGTCCTTTGTTGGGCATTCAAGACTTATGTGGTATTTCTTCCAACAATTTAAGAAATAATAATGGCCTTGACCACGTCCTCGACCTATTTGTTCATGACCTCCTCTATATCCATCTCTCCCTTGATATCTTTCATGACCTTTACCTCTATATCTATTTTCATTCCCTTGGTCGACATTTTTGTGAGTCGTCTATGTATGATACAACAAATGGATATTAATTTTTTTTTTTCCATTTAGATGGCATTCTTGTGTGGAGTGGTTATTTTCCTCACAAATATGGAACCATTTTGGTTGGGACTTCCTTAGTTTATGTGTACAGTCCCTTGTTGCATGGTTTTTTACAGCCTCACAGATGTCACAAAATATTTCAATTTGAATGCGTGGGACTGCTAGATACAGTGCATCATTGAATTTAAAGTAGTATTTTGTACGTTCTTCACTAGAGAAAATGGTGCACCAAGATCATTTCGTGAAATGGACATACTTTTTATGGATTTTTGTAGTTCTACGATTTTTTCTTATAAAACTTTTTCAGTTATTGATGAATTCAATGCTCCTTCATTATCCATTTCTATGCATTGATATTTTTTCAATGCTTCTTATCACGACTAGATATCGTACATTCATAACAATGCTTGAATGTTTTGTAACAATAATTCCACATACCATTGTACATGTAATATTTCTTCTATTACATATAGAATCTAACTTAGTGCATCTTTGAATCTTTTATCATATTCATGAACAATTTTTCCCAAACTTTGTTTGATCTCTTTCAAGTTTTTCTCGGCCAAGTGGATAACATATTATGTTTTAAAAAATGTGAGGAAAATATGTTTTATCTCTTCCTTTGATCTTTGTTCATTATCTGTGAAGTTCATGAACTAGATAATATAGAATTACATCACCAAATTGTACCATTTGTTTTTCTTCATCAGTAATATCAACTTCATCCCATAAACTCTCATAAATTAACTAATGTCATTTGGGGTCTTCATCACCTTCATAAATGGGGGTATGGATGAGGCCCATTATCACTTTCTTGGGGGTTTTCAGAATTGGAACTATTGCAAGATTTTGATTCGAAGATGAATGGAAGTCGATATGGACTTACTTTGTTGATTTGAATTCTAAGTGTTTGACTCAACTAATAAATAAAAAAATCTCTTCAGTCAGAGTCTATTCAATTTCTAATTGTGTTGGTTCTTCACTTGAATTTATATCATATGTCTCACATAATTTTTCTATATATTATACGAATCACCCTCTTAGGGATTGCATTGATTCATTTTCACCATCTATTGATTAAGAATATTGAAGGAGTAGATTCAATAGGGTGGAAGAATCTGTGATATCTCTTATATGGAGGAATATATCCACCGATCAATTTCGATATTCTCTTGTTCTTCAATTATAAGCATACCGTTTATCTGGCCATCATTATTAGTTTGGAACCATATATTTGGGGATTGAGTATCCACATGAGGTCTATGATGGAGGAAGTCTACAATTTGTAGGCTAGGAATTATTATGGGAGAAGGTTGAATCATGGGTCTCGAATCATCAATATCCATACCATTGACTTTGTCAATTTCTTCTTGGATGCCACTAGCTTCCATACTCACTTGTAATATTTTACTCTCCCAAGGAGTTGTCGTGGCACTCTCAAGGATTTATCTAGTGAACTCCCTCACCTAGGTAGGTTACCTATGTGAACTTATGGGATCCATTTCATTTCGTAACTCTTCTTTCCTATTTTTCCCTTCTCCCCACTCTAATATTTGGATATTAACTGAGATTTTATAGGTCTGTGTTTGACATGCATAATTCTGAATTGTTTCAATTATATTCCTCTTGACTTTCGACATTTTTGACTTTGGTGCAATCAACTTGACTTATATCATCTCACAAAATTTCCAACCCCCCATAATCGGTCCAACTTACTCGAGTTCATTGATGTTTCTCATTCTAGTTGTTTTCATTTCTTCAAAAAATAATCCTAGGCTTCTCTTGTGCCTTTGCAATTATATTCAAGTAATTCTTCCCACTCTTCTTTATTTTCTTGCCAATTTGAATTGAGAGGAGGATTTCTCAAAATGGGTCGGTATTTGAAAATGTATATGACTCCCTTGTCTACCACGAATTTACGAAGAAAGGATAGGACAATGAAAAGGAAATCATCATGCAATTCGGTAAATAAGTTTCTTGTTATAGTTTCGATTGACTCTCTATCTTCGATCACCTGTTCTTCAATATAATCACGTACTATTATTTCAAACCACTCGTTCATATTTTTTTTTTCCTTCGTTTATTATTTTGTGCATCAATTCTTCGTATAGAGTGATTTTGCGCATTCGATGGTTGATTGATATATATTAATAGTTCCTCTCGAATCACTTATAGGAATCACTCGTTTGTTTATGAAAATAACTGAGTACGTGCTTTGACTAGCATCATTCGATTCCTCCTTGCATAATTTTTGATATAATTATTAATTTTTCACTCCCGCCATTCACTTATTTTTTCCAAGGTTAACATTTATGTTCATTTTACTTTATACATCCTTGATTTAAAAAATGTCGGCAATGAAACCAATATTGTAGTCTGAGGGAAAGTATGAGAAGTTACCTGTAGTTCCTTACACAGAGCATCGTATGTTACAACATCATCTATATATATAAGAACACATAGATATACATGGAAACATACACAAGTAATGGGAGAACCATCAAATGCACTTTATTATATGGATAAAACAACCTCTTCTCTCTATTACATTTCCACACACACACACACACACACACATTGATACACACACACACACACACACACACACAATTCATACAGTTACTTGTCGATTATAGTTCTTAACAACCTGGTCGGTCCACTCTAACTGTTTGTTCGACCGACTTCTCTATCTGACTTATGCCATCGAATTGATGTGTTGACTAACGAGTTTAGTAGATAGAGTCGACTAGCCTCTACAACATGGATCCAACTTAAAACCATAAATCAAGTTCTTGAGTCAACAAACTAAGTTATAATATATCACAAAACCAAGTGGTTGTTCCATGAAAATGTATTCAAGTAGGTTTCTAGGAAGAAAGGCACTCTTCACATCCATCTAATGGATTTTCCTTCCAAAATGAGCAAAAAGGGAAATAATCAGTTGAAAAGATTTCATCTTTACAATAGGAGCAAAGATTTCAGTGTAATCTATGCCTTCTTTTTGATAAAATTCATTTGCAATGAGGCATGCTTTATGTCACTCAACAACACCTTTAGAGGTAAATTTGGTCCTATAGACAAATCAACACTTCACAATGTTATTTCCTTATGGCTGGGGAACCAAGTCCTAAGTGTGATTCTTTGACAAAGAATCAATTTCTTTCTGCATAACATGTTCTCATTAAGTTCATCCTTGAGAATCCAAGTAGGAAACGTGATTAGAAGTTTCAAGTACACGAGTAATGAGGGAAATGATGATATGTTTCTTTTGACTTCGAGTTTGTTGTTCACAGGAAATATCACTGGCATCATCTCCAACAAATTTAATTATCTTAATATCCCATTGGGGTAGACAAGAAACATGTGACTGCTTGGTAATAACAACAAGTATATCAGAAGTCAAATAGTTTTCAGTCAACAGGCCATTCAAAATGGAGGACGATGGAATAGTCGATTTGTAGGTAAATGGTCTAGTTGGAATATGATAAAAGTTTGAATATCCAGTCAAAGGACTAAAATGTGGAACAACATAACTAGTTTCAGAGACAACATCAAAGGGATCATCCTGAATCAATTTGGAGGAATTTAATAAATTAATGTTTGAAGACTTCTCATCAAAACATACATTTCATCTAATAATTATTTTTTGTTTGACAGGGTCAAATAGTCGATAGGATTTTGACTCTTCAAAGTATCCCATCATGATGCAAGAATTACTCTTTGCATGCAAATTATTTATTCAATCATAAACAATATGATCCCAGGAAACACCTCCAAACACACAGAGGTGGTAGAATGAAGAACTATTTCCACACCATCATTCAACTAGATTCATGGAAGGAACAACTCCAGTTGAGATCTGATTGATAAGATAGTTTGCACAATACATTGCTTCATCCAAAAATTGAGGAGAAAGGTATTTGACTTGCAAAAGAGATCTATCCATTTTGACTAAAGTCTAATTCTTTCATTATGCAATGTCATTCTACTAAGGTGTGTGATGAATTGACCACTTCCAGTCAATACCATATTGAACTAGGTATTCTTCAAAAGTTTGATTTACATACTAACTACCATTTTCTGATCTTAGGAAATTGATGGATTGACCACATTTCTTTGCAACAAAGGCCCGAAACTCCTTGAAATTTTCAAAGACAAGGTTCTTGTTCGTTAGAAAATAGACCCATGTAAAATGAGAGAGATCATAAATGAAAGTAAAAATATACCTTGCGCCTGCTAATGATGGTATATTGATATGACAAACATCACTATGAAATGAATCTAGGAGGTTATGTTCTCACCATTCTTTTATAGATTCAAAAGGTTCCTGATGATTCTTTCCAAGCACACAACCTTTAAAGACTCCTTCAGGGGGAAACACTTTCGGTGAACTAGCAACCATGTTCTAATTTTCCATTGACTATAGACTTTGAAAATTAAAGTGTTCGAATCATTCATTTTAAATTCAACTTCTCTCATCAGTATGAGTAATAAGAGTATTCGTTTCACTGTTAGGTCGAATTGTGTCACATAATTTATATTGACTATATATCAAGTCAACAAGCCCTATGATGACAATCAACTTGCATTTATTAAAATCATGAACATAGAATTGATCTAGCTAGAATTCAACAATCTTACCTTGTTGTGTTAACTGAGCAATAAAAAACAGATTAGCACTAAGGTTTGGCACATTATAGATGTTTAACATTTTCCAATGTCAATAGGTAACATCACCCTAACTAGTAACATCTAGATCAATATCATCAACAACATATATTTTACTATCCTTAACTTCATCCAACCATGTGAGAACATAGGCATGTTTAGCCATGTGATGAGTGCATCTAGAGTTGACTACCCATTAGTTATATGTAGAGTTAGAAAGTAATGCTTGAGAAGTTCTGAATTTGAAGGTGAAGTCATTAGTCGGTATTGGTACAGAGGACACATCTCCTTCAAGGTATTTATCCTTCTCCTCTAAATAGTCTCTCTTCTTATAGAAAACCTTCTCCACATTTCCCGTATTTCCATGGTACTAACATGTCTTCTTATTTCTACTTTCATGAGTTGAATCTATCTATCCCTTAGGTTTTTGGTAACGGTATGCAGGTCTCTGTGTAGAGGCATAAAACCATACTCTATCCCTGGGATCCAACTTTCTATTTCTGTTGCGAAAATACGCTTGATGTTTACCACCAAGCCATCCTTCTTAAAGAAGTCTATGTTTATCAATAATCAAAAGGCCACATAAAGCTTCAAAGGTTTAATCCTTACCATATCCCTTGTTCTCTTTCCAGTTGGTGTAGAAATTTGACAATAACACATTGAATGTTGTTCTCAAATTCATCAAGACTAGCTTGATGATTTGTCCATATTTATTTTGACATTTCTTTCCACATTCTCCAATTTCAACTATATTTCTTTGACATGCACCAAATATTCATCTATTCTATCAAAATAATGAGGATAAAGAGAGATCAACTCTTTCTCCAACTGCATGATGTGGCTATCATCGACTTGGTCGAACAAAAAATTGAACTTATTCCAAAATTGATGAGGGCAGTTGATTCCACTAAGGTGAAAATGAATCTCTCGCAAGATATAGGTCATGATTACCCCCACAGACTCATACTTCTTTCCATAAATAATGGACTTTTCCTAATCATTTGTTGGATCTAGAATTGTGATCTTCGTATACTGCCACAATCCTTTAATCTTTAGTTTGGTTTCTATGTTGGGTTCCCATATTTCATAATTTGATCCATCCATAACAACAAGATCAATATTCAAAGACATATTCGATATCTAGATAGAAAATATGGTTTCAAAGGTTCCAATCAACAAACCACCAGCCTAGAGTCAATCACTTAATATATCCAACTCAACAAGGTTTGCAGGTAACAGGTCGAGGTTTTAAACCATTGGCTCTAATAGAATGTTGGGGAAGGGGATGGAACCTATAATGTAATAGAAAGACTATTCTGTATATAATCGAAGAGGAGAAATTGTTTTTAGAAGATAAAGGTGATGTCTAAAAACACCATTACATCACTTAAGAAAAGAGGACTATGATCAGAACATATCAGTACATATTGGACCTTGATATCTTTGTATGATATCACTTTGATCACTTGATGATAATGACCCAAGTGGTCTGTTATTTATATCCTTAATTTATCTAGCCAACTTTCATAGAATTGGAAAGATATCGTCCACATATAATCATCGGTTGTTAGAGTTGACTCCATCAAATCCACACTATCAAGTTGAATTGAAAAGGATTCTCAACTCGACCGTCCATGCCTCCAACTTGTAGTTGATTTCTGGGTTGGTCGATCCACTGCTCGATTATCTTCAATTGTTGGTCAATTGTCCAATCAATAGGAATGTTGACTACTTGACCGACTAATGTAGTGTTTTGTTCGATTGCCTGACCGATTGTATCCATATGTAGGTCAACCTCTTGATCGACTGAATATGGGAGAATGTTGATGAGCCATCAATGCTTTATTTTCCAAAAATGTGGTCCCTCCAATTTTTTAGTTAAGTGAATAATATTAAGAAATAAATAATTTCTTTTTGAATTTATAGTGTCACACTCGACAAGCATTTCTCATAAACACTTGATTCTCCTTAACCAACATGCATTTAGTTGTTTAAGTTGAACCTTGGAAGGAAGATTCTTGTCCCTCTTATGGACATAGTTTTTTCCTCATATGTTAGTGGAAAAGGTGTTGTGAGATTCTTTGTAAAAATACTCATCATTCTCCAAATCCTTTTGGAGATATTCCTTAAAATTTAAAATCCTTGTAAAGAGAGTAGTTGAACTAGTTGTTAGTTCCCAAATGTCAAGGATTAAAGTGACCCTATTTTTAATATTATCTCCCATGGACTTTCCAATATCTATCAACAGACTTGAAGAACCTTTTAACCTTGATCTTGGTTTGAGTATATCCTCCAACTCATTAAGTGGTGTAATTTCATAAATCAGTTCGATGAGCAAAGGTTGGGGCAGCAGAGAATCCTCTAAATCTTTTATCTTCGTATTCAAAACCAAGTTCTCATTTTCTTGTTCCTCAATGGAGTATTTAAAGGAATCCCTTGTGACTTGATGGAATTGAAAAACCTTAGAATGTTTTACTCATGTCATGTTTATCTCTAAGCTCCATTTTTCAACAATTTTTTCATTTTTTAAATTTACCTTCTTAATTTGTAATTTATTTGATTTTTGATTAAATGACGCATGGTGGAGTGTGATTGATTCTTCTTCAAAAAGAGATGGCTCTTCACAAGATAGTTCTTATACCACCATCCTAATTTCAATCAATTGTTTTTTATCGCAATCGGGCTGTCCAATTTCAGCATCAAATTCCATGACTTCACACTCTGGTACTTCCTAACTTTCTTTCTCAACAAACTCTCTTTCTATTTTTATACTTACTAGGACTATATGTGATTTTTCAAGAACCTTTTTAGGAGGGATTTTTTCAACTCCATTATCAAATATCCCAACGAGAGTATTTCTTTGTTCTTGGTTCTTTCCATGACATTTTGTAATACCCCAAATTAATCCCCAATGTAATTGTGAATATATGATTATAGGATGGTGAGCCAGGATGTTATAGGCCAGAATGCCTGTTGGTGCTACTTCACACAAATATAGGATTTATTTTTCCTAAGGTTTTCCCTATGTTTATTACGCATTATCCAATCTCCTACATTTTAGGGAGAATAATCATTTTCCTACATTCTAGGGGAATATTCTCTTCAATTCACAATTCAGTTGGATCAATTGAGTAGAGTCTTGATGCCACATTAGTTCCATCACCATGCAGAATTGGGATCATCACTGCTAATGCACATTGTCCTTGGGATTATCACCAGAGTGGTGCATTATTGATGGTTTTAGTAAGTTAACTCGGCACTGAGAGACTAGTTGACTTAGAGTAGGTGGCAATTTACTTTGATAACTATAGGTGTGTGTCTAGATCACTTTATACCACCACTATGGAGCATTAGCTTCTCTTCTAGTGCACATTAGTTCAGTTATACATAGTATATCAAGTGTAAATTATCATTCATTCATTCATTTAATACAATTCTTGATTCTCTCTCTCGTTTCCATCTTTTCTCATTTCTTCTACAAACCGTGTATGTCCTTTGCTAGCTAGATCTTATATGTGAAAGATCATCCACATTTACATGGTATTAGAGATGACAGATTGCTAGGAAAAAGACACACCAGACTCTTTTTGTAGGTACTGAAGATTGAATACAATGGGAAAATGGAATTTCCAAAAGAATTTGTTCTTACACCGTACAATTTCTTTGCATGGAAGGATAGCATGGTAATGCATCTTTGAAGTAGAGGATTACACAGGTTAACCATGGACACAGAGACCGAACCCACATCGGCCATAGAAAAATCCATTTATCTAAATCAGATGGATGAATCATATGGAGTTATTTGCATTCTCATTTCTCCTAAGATCCTATTTCACATATCCTCCTGTAATACCCCTAATGAAGTTTGGACCACCATGGCAATAATTTTTGTCAAATAGGAAAACATGAGAGGACATATACTTGAGTTGGAATTTCTCACTTTGGATCCAAAAACCTTCGAAAATATCCAAGATTGTTTTACCAAATATACGGATTTGTTGTCGCAACTCAACACTTGCAGGGTTGATAAATATAATGAGGAGAAACAAATGTTTCTTACCATTATTTCCAAACTTGGTCCAGAATACTCATTTTTTGTATCAACATTTCATTTAATTAGTCTTTCCTCTAGAGCTACCTGGAAAATTCCCTCTCTTGAGGCCTTTATCGAGTCTTTGATGCAAGAGAATACCAAGCTCATTAATTTGGGAAAAATCAAAGGCTCAAAGGTGCATGGACTTCCTGTACAAGATGGTAGTAGCCATCAAAATCAGAAATATAAACACAAAGAAAAAGGGAAGGGACATGCAAATCCAAATAAGGAAGGGTACTCAAAACCCTTCAACGATTCCTCTATATATAAAGGTGGAAAGGGAAGAAAATGGGAGAAATTCACTTACTACCGATGAGGATTCAATCCAAAATCCACATGCATGCAGAAAAATATAGATCTAATGGAAAAAACACTTTAGCAAAAAATCCTTGGAGATCGTATCCTTGAGGGTGCGAAGAAGAAGAAGACAAAATATATAAATCCCAAGAAAGGTAATTCTAGCCATTCTTTGATTACCATTAACTTCTCTCCCGATGCTTGGATTGTAGATTCATGTGCATCACACCACATGTAATCAAAAAATAAAGTCTAATATTCATTGGATGCGTGCAAAGGTCCTCCTATTCTGATGGGGGATGACTCTCTAGTTGAAGTCACTGACAAAGGAAGAGTTGAACTCACAAACAGGAGCTTCAAGAATGTGCCACATGTTCCCAAACTCTCCTTCAATATTCTCTCTGTGTATTAGATGACAAAATCCAGCACCGGAAATACATTAATATTCACACCTAGTGCAATGGATATCTATGACATGCAATCCAATTCTAAAGTTTCTACTAGTGAGGTAAATCACCAATCCAAACTCTATACATTTTCTAAATTTATTGAACCAAATTTTGCATTACTGCTTTTGCATGCTGATGAAAGAAGTAGGATATGGCACAAAATTTTCGGGCATTTAAATTTTAGATACATGCAATAGCTTAGAAAGAAGGGAATGGTTGAAGGTCTACCTAACATCCACTTCTCCAAAGGAATTTGTGAGAAATGTGTTCTTGGAAAAAACCCTCAAGAGAAATTCGACAAAGGAAAGACTCAGAATGCCTCCTATCCTTTGGATTTGATCCATAGAAATCTCATGGGCCCTTTTTCGCATCCATAAATCAGTAAATAAAGGTACGTTATCATTTTTGTTGATGATTTATCATGCTACACCTAGAATTTCTTTCTCAGGAACAATTCTGAAATCTTTCAACATCTAAAAGATTTCAAGGCCCTTGTTGAGACACAGTCAGGAAGGAAGATCAAAGTCCTCCGAGCAGATAATGGGGGGGAGTATTTCAACCATGAGGTACAAAATATTTGTCTTGAGTATGAGATTCAATTACATCACACAGTTCCCTATACTCTGCAGAAAAATGAAGTTGTTGGGAGGAAGAATGGATCTCTGAAAGAGATGGAATATTTCATGTTGCATGAAAAGTCACTTCCATAGAGATTATGGGCTGAAGCACTTAATTGTACAACCTACATCCAAAACTTATCTCCACATAGATCTATTAAGGAATATCCCCCTTCAAGGCTTGGAGTTGCCTTAAAGCAGAATTGACCCACTTATGTATATTTGGTTGTCATGCATGGACTAGGATTCCCTCTGAGAATAGGAAGGAACTTGATCCATAGAGTACATAATGTATTTGTGTTGGATACCCCAATGGTGTGAAGGGATACAGACTCATTGATCCCTCCATGAACCGGATCATCATTGAGTGTAGTGTCCAATTCAAGGAAATTATCTTGCATGAAACTCAATAGTCGCATGGAGACACTTTTGTTCTTCCACCTATCAGAGATGATGAGCATGCGCATGTTGAATCTTCTTCAGATGAGAGTTTTGATTCAGAGGATTCAAATGATTCAGATACTGAGTCATTACATTCAGATGCAGAGTTAGTGCATGCAGATGTAGATCCAGAGCCAGGTCTGAGGCCCAAGTGGGCCAACACTACTCTTTAGAATGTAGGAGATCTTGTTTGGGATCCAATTGATACCAGGAAGACTCGATCTGATCTCAAGGATCCTCCTCTTGCACTTACTGCCACTAAATTGATGCCACCCAGGCATATTTTCTTAGTTCACTCTTCATATCCACAGTCCTATGGAGAGGTTACTAGGAATCCCTTTTGGGAATCCACCATGCTGGAGGAGTACAACTCCCTCCTCAAGAACCAAACTTGGGATCTAGTTCCCCTTTCCTTTAGGAAGGAAACTTGTCAGGTGCAGATGGGTCTATGGGACCAAGAGCATAGCAGATGGACAGGTTAGTAGATAAAAAGCTAATATAGTTTCCAAAGAAATTCAACAGATGCATGAGAATGACTATAATGAGACCTTCGCTCCAGTAGTGAAGAGGGATTCCATATGTTTAGCACTCACCATTGCGACATCCAAGGGATGGTAAGTCCATCAAATGGATTTGAAGAATGCATTTCTTCACGAAGATCTCTTTGAGGAGATCTATATGGAGCAGACCCAGGGCTTCATGCAGGATTCATATTTGGTCTGTTGACTAAATAATTCACTTTATGGCCTCAAGCAGGCATTGAGGTAATGGTATACCAATATGGAATCCTACCTGCTATCATAGAGCTTTGTACGTTGTAAGTCAGACCCATACATTTACATTCTCAGGACGACTGATTCACTTCTACTCTTAGTTTTGTATGTTGATGATTTGTTGATCACAGGTTGCTCGACTTCAGTGATTGTTGCAGTCAAGAGGATTATCCATGACAGGTTCTTGATAATGGGCATGGGTCTTCTACATTTCTTCGTTGGTATCAAGATCGGTTTGGATGCATCAGGTATAAAATTGTCTCAGGCCAAGTATGCATGAGATATCCTTTAGAGATTCCATATGACAGACTACAAGTCTACCCCGAATACTTTCTTATCAGGAGTCAGACTTGAGGATGGTGGGGACACTCCATTGGTGGACAAAACATTGTACAATTATCTAGAGGGGAGATTTTTGTATCTCACACACTCTAGACTAGACCTCTCCTATTCCATCGGAGTAGTCTCCCAGTTCTTGCAAGAGTCACATGGGCTACATCGGAAGGATGGAAAGCGTATCCTTCGGTACGTACATGGAACCATCACCTTTGGGATTCACTGGTGCAAACCCTCGACCCTCTGGCTAAGATCCGTACAAGATAATTCTAAATTCTCCTCAAGCCTAAGTGGCTCCCTCGGATCCCTATTGGAACGTCACGAATCCGATCCATGGGTCCTTCATGAAAACCTGCCCTGAGCAACTTAACACCAGGCCTGAACCTTATGTCTCCATGCGACCACAACTAGGCCTTAGCGCAAGCGCCTTTCGCAACTTGCGAGTTCGTGAGTCAAATACCCCTGACTCCTCTTTCTCCAAACCTTTGATACCCGAGATGTGATACGAGTACGGTTCCCTCCTCACCAGCACTTGCTACATATAGCTGTAGGATAGCCTAAACACTAGCACTACTCGCAACTTGCGACTTCATGAGTTGGAGTGTTGAAACCTCGTGCTCCTTCTTTTCGAATCCCTGAAATGAGATAAGTCAACAATGGGTTGACTCCTTCCCAGGTGACGTTTTTCGACCACCTGTCACCCACTTCCACCTTTATTTGGGTGCTTGTTGTTATGCCACCTGTCAACCACGCGGCCCCCACCTAAAGTATGTGCCACGTGTTCGTACGAGCCCTTGACACTTCCCACCTTTACAGTCAAAAATAAATTCTTTCAACCCCCAAATCCCCGATACACAATACTTTGTGGAGGTTCTGATCCAACGGTTCTCCTGTGGCTTGGATCCAGTGGTCTAGATCTCCTTCCCTTCTCCTCACAACTTGGGACTTCGTAAAATTGAGAATTTGGTCTTTCCTCCAAACTCACGAACCCCGAATTTGCAAAATGATCCAACAACATGGGTTGAAGTGAGATCAATGACTCATATTGACCCTCGAATCTTGGGTGATGGGTTTCACCGGTCTCTAACCACCTTGCAACTCTAAAAGATCCAATGACTCTCGCAACTTCGACACTTCCTTCACGAAGAAATTTCACCGTTCGTTCACTCTTCTCTAGGATCTCTGGCCAAAATGACTTGGCGTTCTTCCACCTGAACTTGAACTTTGTGAGACAATTTTGATATCCACCTCCCTTTGAATACTTCAAAGGTGTTATCCCCCTTGATCTCTCATTTTCAAATTCAAGTCTTCAAAAGGAATTCTGCTCACACTCCTTGCGGCGAATTTTCAATTAACTTCTAGTTATTTGAGCCTTCGACTCTATGCACTTTTTGCAACAATAGTCCCTCAACCTTCACCTTAGTTGATAAGTTCTAAGGCTTGAACTAGCCTGTGCACACCTTGCATGTCTTTGTGCTTCTCTTGTACTTCTTCTACTATGAGAACAATGATATCGCTCCTGAGCTTTCTAGGATAAAACGCAGACCCACGTCAACTCACACCTTGCGGACGTTCACTGCACTCCTTGCAGGAAATCTCAGAAAGAGAAAAAATTGAAACTCATTCTTCTTCTCTCTCAGACTTCATACATTCAACATGAAATCATATGCACAACATAGCATTGAAACAAATGTGTAGCAGAGAAAACAAAACAACTACGGACATGTCATTTAACTAATGTAAATAGTAAGCATCATAACACCATGAAAATTGAGTCCAAGCTTTATATATTAACTCAAGTGTTCTTGTACATGGGTTCTTCTCTATAGCTCTCTGCTACAGCTCAACAACTTACAAAATTCTCTATTTTTTTTTAATTCTCCTCTCCTCTCTTTTTTTTGATACAAGGGTGAGGGTTTCTATAATCCATTTTCCCTCCTACGCTCTTAAACTGTGTAATCTATTAAATTACATCCACCTAGTTTCATTAAACAAACTTAAATGCCTATTACATCCGACAGATGAGAGAAATTGCTCAAGATCTATTCACAACTCCAAGGTATAAATGTAAGTACACTTCCCCTAGCTATTACATTAATATACATTTATTAATCTTCAAAACATTTCAAAATGTGCACTGGTGCTTTTCCAACTGTCTCCTGCCTTTACACTTGCTTGGATGGATGCTTACGATGCTCCTACATCATACTCCCTTGCTTAAAATATTTCATGAACTCTTGTTCATGAGTTCTTGCACGGTCTATCCATGCTTATGAATTTCTTCTTCATCCTCCCAACTGGCATCTTCAACTGGATGTCCCTTCCATTTGACCAAGTATTCAAAATACTCTTTTCTCCTAGTCTTTTTGCTGACCCTCTTGTCAATTATGCTTTCCATCTGTGGCTTTTTCGCTACAGGCATTTGTTTGTTCCATCAAATTTCTTTCTGCTCCTCCTCTTCTCTTGATTATTTATCTTTGTAAGGGTACAAATATACAACATTGAACAACGTGAGATTCCAACCCCATCGGGTAATTCAATCTCATATGCATTTGCCCCAAATTTCTTTATGACTTTGCATGGTCCAATCTTTTTCATTCTCTGAGGTGAAAGAATCAGATCACCAGCTTCAAATTGAAGTTCTCACCTGTGTTGATCTACTCTCCGCTTGTATTATTGAATTGAACTCTGCAATCGCTCCTTAATTTGGCTGTGAAGCTCCTTCATTCCTTCTGCAAAGTACTCTGCACTAGCACTTCTGAATTCATCTTGTTCTGCATCTTTCAATTAAAAAACTCCCCTTGGTTACATTCCATATACAAATTGGAATGGAATCTTCCTTGTGCTTCTATTGAGTGAATCATTGTAAGAAAATTCCACCTATGGAAGAATGTGATCCCACTAACTATGGTGTTCATTCACTAAGCTCCTTAGAAAATCTCCTAAGCTCCTATTTATGACCTCTGTCTGTCCATCTGTCTGAGGATGATACGCTGAGCTAAAAGACAAGTTTGTCCTCAGCTTCTTCCATAAGGTCCTCTAGAAATGTCCCACAAACTTGGCATCTCGATCAGAAATGATACTCTTTGCTAAACCGTGAAGTCTGACGACCTCCTTGAAAAACAGGTTTGCGATATGAGTTGCGTCGTTGGTTTTCTGGCATGGTATGAAATGTGCCATCTTTGAAAATCTGTCGACTACCACAAATATCGAATCACATCCTCTTCATGTCTTTGGCACTCCCAATATGAAATCCATGCTCACTGCGTCCCAACGCCTTTTAAGTATGGGTAATGGTTGGTATAACCCTGTGTTCTGCCTTTTTCCTTTCATGTGCTGACAAATTCTGCACCTATCCACAAATTTCTTGACATATGTCCTCATCCCTGGCCAAAAATATGAGCCATTCAACTTTGAGAACGTCTTTTCATGACCGAAGTGTTAGGCCAATCCTCCACTGTGATTTTCCTTCAACAAATTCTCCCTCATGGAGCATTTTGAAATACATAGATGATTTCCCCTGAACAATAATCCATCCTGGATCATGTATTCAGTCCATTGGCTTCTATCCCTGATAGATGGATTCTCAGATGCCTCATATGCCTCCTTGAAGTCTGGATCATCCCTATACATTTCTTTGAGGTTATCAAAACCCAAAGTCTTGACTCTGAATTCCTGCATAAGAAAACATTTATTTCTCAAAGCATCGACAACTTTGTTAGCAGTTCCATAAATATGATTAATCACAAAAGTAAAATTATACATGAATTCAACCCATTTAGCATGTTTTTGGTTCAACTTCTCCTGTCGAGTTACAAATTGTAAAGCGTGATTATCACTGTACAAAACAAACTCCTTGGGAACCAAATAGTGTCTCCATTTCTTTAGTGCTTGTATGACTGCATAGAATTCTTTGTCATATGTGGAGTACTTAATCTTCACTTCATTTAGTTTTTCACTGAAATATGTGATCGACCTATCATCTTGGCTCAAGACCGCTCCAATTGAAAATCCACTCGCGTCACACCTGACCTGGAATGTCTTGTTGAAATCTGGCAAAACCAGAATTGGTTGCTCAGTAATCTTCTTCTTCAGCAGCTTGAACCTCTTTTTTTCTTCCTCCGTCCAGTGAAAATATTTATGTCTTTTCTTCACCGTATCCATCATTGGTGTGCTAATTCCACAGAAGTTTTGGATGAATTTCCTATAGAAGCTAGCCAAACCATGGAATCTTTGAACTTCAAACACGCTCTTCGGCGATGGCCAATTCTTAATCACCTCTATCGTTTCCAGATCCATCTTCAACTGATTTGCAGAGATAACAAAACCCAAATAAATGAGTTATGTCCTCATAAATGATGATTTCTTCATATTGATCAATAATTTCTCTTGCTGTAACCTCCTCATTACTGCAGCTAAATGCTTTAAGTGTGATGCTTCTGTCCTACTAAAAATTAATATATCATCAAGATATACAATGACGAATTTCTCAATGAAATCCTTCAGGACTTCATTCATAAATCTCATGAAAGTACTGGGCGCATTCGTTAAGCCAAATGGCATGACAAGCCATTCATATATCCCTTCATTCATCTTGAATGTTGTCTTCCATTCATCACCTTCTCTCATTCTAATATGATGATATCTGCTTTTCAAATCAATCTTTGAAAAAAACTTTGCTCCACTCAAGCAATCCATCAATTCATCCATCCTTGGAAATGGAAATCTGTATCTGATGGTAATCTTATTGATTTCCCTTGAGTCTGTACACATTCTCTAACCTCCATCTTTCTTTGGGCTGACCACTGTCAGAAAAATGCATAAACTCAATATCTCCCGAATCAATCCTTTGTCCATTAAGTCCTGGACCTGTCTCTTAACTTCTTCATTTTCCTGCAATGTCAACCTGTATGCAGCTTTGTTCGGTAAACTGGATCCATGTATAAGATCGATGTGATGGCTTATACTCCTGATAGGTGGCAACGAACAAGGTAGTTTTTCCACTACTATATCATCAAATTCTTCCAGAAACTCCTAAATTTCTTCTGGTAGATCATCTATTCTTGTACTGGTCAAGACAATTTTGGGATTCCTGACCACAATAAATTGTGTGTCCTCCTTCTTCTTAACCTCATCAAGGCGTTCCTTCCCACTCATGAGAAGTACAGTTTTTGTCATCTCTATTTTCATCTCTTGGTTCTTAATCATAAACAACATGTGTGTCCTACCATTTTTCTTTAGGGTGTACGTGTTCTTTCTCCCATCATGAACCACGTTTCTTTCATATTGCCATGGTCTACCCAGCAATAGATGAAAAACATCCATGGGAATGACATCACATAATATTTCATCTTTATATCCTCCTATTTTAAATTTGACTAAAGATTGTTTAGTGACATTTACTTGATGTCCTTTTTGTAGCCACGAAACTCTATATGGGCTTGGATGTACAACAGTCTCTAGCTCTAGATTTTCTACCATCTTTGTAGATACGAGATTGTTGGTGTTACTGTTGTCCACTATGACCTTGCATACCCTATCCTTAGTCTTGCAAGCAGTTCGAAACAGACTGTTTCTTTGGGATGGGTTCTCTGCCTCCTTCTCCAGATTCAAGATAAATTTCCTCATCATTAAAGATCTTCCACCCTCAGCATCTTTTGCCTCAACATTCCATCCTTGAGTTTCGAAAATGTGAGTTCACCACCATATTTCTTCTTATCTGGACACTCATAGGATTTATGTCCAATTTTTCCACAGACGAAGCATTTCACTTCACCTCCTCTACCTCTTCCTCTTCCTCTGGCTCGAGGAAAAGTATTTCTATCAGCATACTGCCTTCCTTGTGAGATTCCTCCTCTCTCAGGTTGAGGTTGAGGTTTCTTCCCCTCTTCTTTAGGTCTCTGAATCCTACCTTGGACAATTATCTTGCCTCTGCTTTGACTTCTACCTCGGTCTCTTTGCCCTTGCTTCTGGCTCAGCTTCTCTTCAACTTTCAGAGCCACCTGATAAGCATCTTCTACAGTCTCAATGGTCATCATGCTCATCTCATATTGAATTCCATATCGTAGACAATTCATGTACCTGGCAACTTTTTCATCATTGCTTTCCCAATGATCTGCTCTGATGTTTATCTTGTAGAATTCTTCAGTGTATTATTTCACTGACATCAGCTTGTGTCTCAAATTATGCATCCTCTGAAACAAAGTGATTTGATAATCCTTGGGTATAAACTCAACTTTCATCTTTGCAACCATTCTATCCCAGCTTTTGATTTTTTGCTTTCCCTTGCAGCGTCTGTTAGCCTGCAGTTCATCCCACCATAGTGCTGCATGCCCTTTAAGTCTAGTAACGACATGTTTGACTTTCTTGTCTTCCTCGACATCCTCATAGTCGAAGTATTTGTCTAGAGCTCTAATCCAGTCTAGAAGATCTTCAGCATCCAAGTTTCCCTCATACATGGGAATGTCCATTTTTTATCTAGCACCTATCCTGGCAACAACCTTGAATAGGCATTCTTCCACAACATCTTCAACTGCAACTTCTTCTCCTTCATTTCCAGCTTCATTGATATCCCTAGTGTCAATTGTGAACCTCTGTGTTGTCTCCATAGCATCAATCCTGGCATGCAATTCGTGCATTTCTCTTTCCACTGCTAGATCAGGTATTTGCTTGTCTCTTCTTCTTGACGGCATGGTTGTAAAATTTTCTCCCTTCTCTCTGCTACAAAAAGAAAATAATTTGTTCTATGCTCTGATACCAAATAGGCACAAAGCCTTGACCCTCTGGTTGAGATCCGCACAGGATCGTTCTAAATTCTCCTCGAGCTGAAGTGACTCCCTCGGATCCCTATTGGAACCTCACGAATCTGATCCACGGGTCTTTCATGAAAACCCGCCCTGTGCAACTTAACACCAGGTGTGAGCCTTATGTCTCCATACGACCACAACCGGGCCTTAGCGCAAGCACCTTCGCAACCCGCGAGTTCATGAGTCAAAGACCTTCGACTCCTCTTTCTCCAAACCTTTGATACCCAAGCTACGATACAGGTATGTCTCCCTCCTCACTAGTTCCTAATACATATAATCATAGTCTAGGCTAAACACTATCACTAGTCGCAACTTGTGACTTCTTCAGTTGGAGTGTTGAGCCCTCGTGCTCCTCCTTTGCGAATCTCTGAAACGTGATAAGTCAACAATGGGTTGACTCCTTCCCAGGCGACGAGTGTCCACCACCTATCACCCACTTCCAACTTTCTCTGGGTGCTTTTTGTTATGCCACCTGTCAACCATGCAGACCCCACCTAAAGTATGTGCAACGTGTTCGTATGATCCCTCGATGCTCGACACTTCGCGCCTTCATAGTCGAAAAGAAATTCTTTCAACCCCCGAATCCCCGATATGCAATACTCCACAAAGGTTATGATCCAATGGTTCTCCTGTGGCTTGGATCCAATGGTCTGGATCTCCTTCCCTGCTCCTCTCAACTCGGGACTTCACGAAACTAAGAATTTGGTTTACCCTCCAAACTCACGAACCCCAAATTCATGAAATGATCCAACGACATGGTTTGAAGTGAGATCAACGAATCATATTGACCCTTGAATCCTGGGTGATGGGTTTTACTGGTTTCTAACAAGCTTGCAACTCTGCAAGATCCAACAAATATCACAACTTCGACACTTCCTTCACCAAGAAATTTCACCATTTGTTCACTCTTCTCCAGGATCTTTAGCGAAAATGAATTGGCATTCTTATACCTAAACTTGACCTCTGCGAGACGATTTCAATCTCCACCTCCCTTTGAATACTTCAAAGGTGATATCCCCCCTGATCTCTCGCTCACAAATTCAAGTCTCCAAAAGGAATCCTACTCGCACTCCTTGCGGCGAACTTTCAATCAACCTCTGGTTATTTGAGTCTTCGACCCTGTGCACCTTTGAAACAATATTTCTTCATCCTTCACCTTAGTTGATAAGTTCTAAGGCTTCAACCAGCTTGTGCACACCTTGCATGACTCTGTGCTTCTCCTGCACTTCTGTTGGTATGAGAACAATGATATCTCTCTTGAGATTTTTGAGATAAAACTCAAACCCACGTCAATGCACACCTTGCGGACGTTCACTACACTCCTTGTAGGAACTCTCAGAAAGAGAAAAAATTGAAAATCATTCTTCTTCTCTCTCAGACTTCATACATTCAACACAAAATCTTACACACAACATAGCATTGAAACAAATGCATAACAGAGAAAACAAAACAATTGCGGACATGCCATTTAACTAATGTAAATAGTAAGCATCATAACACCATGAAAATTGAGTCCAAGCTTTATATCTTAACTCAATTGTTCTTGTACATGGGTTCTTCTCTACAACTCTCTGCTACAACTCAACAACTTACATAATTCTCTATTTCTATTAATTCTCCTCTCCTCTCTTGTTTTTGATATAAGGGTGAGGGTGTCTATAATTCGTTTTCCCTCCTACACTCTTAAACTGTCTAATATATTAAATTACATCCACCTACTTTCATTAAATAGAATTAAATGCCTATTACATCCGATAGATGAGAGAAACCGCTCAATATTTGTTCACAACTCCAAGGTATAAATGTAAGTATGCTTCCCCTAACTATTACATTAATATACATTTATTAATATTCAAAATATTTCAAAATGTGCACTGGTGCTTTTTCAGCTATCTCCCACCTTTACGCTTTCTTGGTTGGATGCTTACAATGCTCTTGCATCATTCACTATGTAGTAGACTCTACATTGAACCTCATCAGTTTCACTGATTCTAAATAGACTAGTGACATCATTGATCGCAATTCTACATCTGGTTACTCACTCAGTTTGGGTTCTAGGCCCATATGTTGGTCGAGAAAGAAGCAGGCTGTTATTTCTCTATCTTTAGCCAAGGAAGAGTATAGAGGGGTAGTTAACATAACCATTCAAGATATGCGGCTACAACATTTTTTTACTGAGTTGGGAATTCAGTTTCACCGACCGATCATCATCTGGTGTGACAATCAGAGCACTCTGAAGTTTTGCAGAGATCCAGTTCATAGACAGCGAACAAAGCACATCGAAATACACATGCACTACATTTGGGACTTAGTACATGAGGGGATCATTGACCTGTAGTTATGTCCTTTAGCAAAACAGATTGTAGAGATATCCACCAAGACCTTCACTGAGGATAAGTTTCATTCTTTGCGCAATCACCTTGGAGTAAAGGACACAGTTTCCTAGCAACTGACATTTTTTTTTTGATACATTGTACCTTGAGGGGGGGTGTTTTCCCATGAGGTTTTCCCTCTTTCCTCATTTATTTCAGTGTGTGTTTTTTTTGCAGGTACCTAAAATGGCCTCATTGTCGGGATCCATTATTTTATTTTCACCATAGTAATGTTCAGGGGGGGTCTTGGAGATAATTCACACACACTTAGGATTTATTTTTCGTAAGGTTTTCCCTATGTTTATCAGTCATTATCCAGTCTCCTACATTTTAGGGAGAATATTCCTTTTCCTACATTCTAGGGGAATATTCTCTTCAGTTCACAATTCAGTTGGATCAATTGAGTGGAGTCTTGATGCCACATTGGTTCCATCACCATGCAACATTGGGATCATCACTTCTAATGCACATTGTCCTTGGGATTATCACCAGAGTGGTGCATTACTGATGATTTTAGTCAGTTAACTGAGAAATAAGAGACTAGTTGACTTAGACTAGGTGGCATTTTACTCCCGTAACTGTCAGTGTGTGTCCAGATCACTCTATACCACCCCTATGGTGCATTGTATTCTCTTCTACTATGCATTAGTTGAGTTATACATAGTATATAATGTGTAAATTATCATTCATTCATTCATTTAATAGAATTCTTGATTCTCTCTCTTGTTTTCATCTTTTCTCATTTCTTCTGCAAACTGTGTATGTCCTTTGCTAGATAGATCTTATCTATGCAGGTTCATCCACATTTAGTGCCTATAATATTATTAGGCCAGAGATCATAGATTCTAAAATTCCAGAGAGCCTATTGTTGTAATATTTAATCAATCATACTATCAATGAAAATAACACCACTATTGCAGACCAACCATACAAAAGAGTATGGGGGGTTAAAATCCACTAGAAGGGGAAAGGGGGGCTAATATTTTAAGGTTAAGGGACTAAGTCATGGAAATTAGGCCTAGGAATAAAATACTATTATTCCTAAGTCATAAAGTCGTATAAAATTATGATATGATTTCCTAAGATTAAAAAAAAATGGAATGAATTACATAAGGAGGGACAAAAGTTAGTCCCTTGGGTGCCAATAGTTAATCATTGCACATGAAAATATAATTGGGGGGATTTAGATCATTTTTCCATCATTCCCTTAGGATGATTTCATCATTCACCATCCCTACTAGGTGGCCATGCCCTGTACTTTTGAATATGGGGAGATGAAGAGGCAGGTGGTTAATCCTGTGTTGTTGCTAAAGAGGCGAGTTGTCGGGCCCGTGTGTGGTGGAAGAGGTGGGTTGTCAGGCCTGTGAGTAGTTTGTCTGGGTGAGAAACTACTGGGAATTGTTCTCAGGTGCACTAGGAAATAACTATAGGGCTCTGGGTCTTATTTTCCAGCCTGTTGTTGAATCCCTAGAAGGGAAGTGGGGTAGCCAAAGGACTGTTGAGAAAAGAAGGGGCACACTTCCTGAGATGAGATAGGCATGCGGGGAATGTGGGAATGTAGGCTAGTTGTAGTAGTTGAGAACTTTAAATTGAGAAATTATGATGATCATTAGACTATAACCTGGCTTAGGATTCCCTTTTCCTTGGTAGAGTTTAGCCCATCTTTGTAATAACCCTAGTTAAATAATTAATTGTCATAGTTAAATATTTGTTTAAAGTATATTAAGTTTAATTAATTAATTGTCCTGATTAAATATTTGTAGAATGTATATTAGTTTAATTAATTAAATTATCATAATTAAATATTGGTATGTGGGATATTGGTTTAATAAATTATTAAATTTTATGTTGGAAATTTAAAAATTTATTGTGCCACTGTATATTCCATTGTAGGGTGTGGACCCTAGTCCTGTTAGGAGGGGTGGAGGAATTTCCCACCGTGTATCCTCTGAAACCTAGAGTCATGGGAGGATGGGGTTAGTTCACGCTCCCCTAGACATGTGATGATGACTGTTAGTTGCCTGCTGGGGAAGCTTGGTCAAGATAGTGACACTTCCGCTTATGGGTTCTATTTGGAGTTAGGTCAATATAGTTGACGCTCCAAGATAGTCCAACAGAGGAAGGATAGGAATGGAATATGGAAGTAAGTTAGGGAGGAAGGATGAGTAGAAATAGTTGAGAGTGTATGGAGATTTGCCTTATGGTGGAATTTATTGTTTTTCCTTCTGAAAAGAAAATGTGTATATATGAATATTCATAATTACTTAACTAAACTACAATTGTCTACATAACATTGTTGAGCTAGATAATTGTAATTAAAGGATTTCACAAACATTTGATTGAGTTATTATATTTTATAAAATGAATAGTCTTGTTGAATGGATTGGGTGCATACAAAAATTACTATAGAGGTGATATTTATTGTTATTAGTACATGCACGAGACTTGTATGTACTAGATACACATGCATTTCTTGCACATGTACACTAGTATGTATGAGTTTTCTTGGCTTACTTACTGATAACATTTTTTATTGGATATAAATGTGAGAACCATGTGTCATTTCCCTTGTATCATAAAATACTTTAAACTTCGGGACGAAGTTTCTTGAATGGTGGGTGTATGTAACAACCTTAGTTAAATAATTAATTGTCATAGTTAGATATTTGTTTAAAGTATATTAAGTTTAATTAATTAATTAATTAATTGTCCTGATTAAATATTTGTAGAATGTATATTAGTTTAATTAATTAAATTATCATAATTAAATATTGGTATGTGGGATATTGGTTTAATAAATTATTAAATTTTATGTTGGAAATTAAAAAAATAATAATAATTATTATTTTGAATCGGTAGATGATCCATTAATAAAAGGGGGATAATGTGGGTGAAATTGAATGGAAGGATAAGGTGGGTGAAACTTAATGAAGGGAGAAGGCGGTGGATGAGAAAGGGGGGAAAGGAGGATTTGAGGGGGGGAAAAACACTCTGGGAGGAGGACTTTTGGGGGAGAGCATTATTTTCAGATTGCAGGACTGTATTGGAGCATTATTTTGATATTGTAGGACTGTATTGGAGCATTTGTTTTTGGGAGATTGGAAGACTATATTACTAATTTTTGGTTGGAGAAGTTGGTTGTAGGATTGTTACAGGGGGGTACCTATTGCTGGGAGTTTTGGGCTCGAGGGTCAGGAATCCTTATGGAATCTTGGAGCTAGGGAGCTGGAGAGGCTCTATTCCTAGCTAGCTGGGAGGTTAGTCAGTTTTGGGCAGAGCATTAGGTAGAATTGGAGAATAGCAATAGCATCAGCTAGAGGTATGTATTTTTATTATTCTTTTGTGTTATGCAATTTATTATGATCTGCTCATAAATTTTAATTATGTTGAATAATGAATGGTTATATGTTGAATAAGGAATTGTAAAGATGTTAGGATATCATTTCTCTATCTAAATTTATGTTTTATAAGGCTCTGTTGGAAGAGACCTTACAATCTTGGGGGTGACCCACTACAGAGAGTTATGAGTAGTGTGTTATATGGCTGGGAGGAATGTGGAAGGTATTCACATAATGGGTGTTTTATTTACCAGAGATAAGTGTCTATATGTGTTGTTAAATTACTATGTGAATATTATGTGCCTTCTATTATGGTATTTTATGTGTAC
>ML779663.1:140626-170602 GCA_009831015.1 Picea engelmannii
CCTTCTGATATAAATAATCTTCCATCTGCATCTTCCATAACTAGTAGTTTTGGCTGTTAAATTTCTCGACCCTAAACTTTCCATCTTCCAACATTTCTCCCACTCAAACTAGGAACCCTGTTTTCCTATGAGTTACCTTACGCTCTGATACCAGTTGTTACAAAAACAGGACCATGGAGAAATAAAATAAAACAAATGCGGAAAAAAAACATAGAAGATACACAATACAGGAGAGACACAGATTTACGTGGTTCACCCAGTGTGGGCTACATCCACTAGAGAAATTGCCAGGTCCTTTCTTTATTATTATCCAACAAAATGAAGGGATACAACCTACAACAAAACCCGTTGTAACTTCCTCTTCTTTCTCTCACAGTCTCCTCTCTCAGAATACAATACTCACCAACCTACATAGTCACAATACATTTCCCTCATAAAAGAGGGTTTCCTTCTAGGGAAAAAAACCCTAACATAATCTCTATCGTTAGAGTTGCGACCTTATAATGAACGGTCTAGATTTACAATGAAATTACAATATACTTTTACAAGGCAGTTTTTTCTTCGGGGGCTTCGCCCCCAAACCCCCAACGGGGGACGCTACCCCTGCTTTCCCCCAACCGGGGGGATATCCCCCCTGGACCCCGCAGAGAGGGTACCTCCCCTTTGAACTCCCCCGCGTGGAAGAGTGTACCTACTTCTGGGGTGTAAATACTTCATGGGGTATAAACACGGATGAAAGTAAAATACCTCTAAATCAGGAAGATAATCAGGGTCCACAACCAATAGTCTCAGGGTGAATACATAGACAAGGTGTTGGACAGGTTTAGAATGTAGAATGAAAAACCAGTTAGTACACCTTTGACCAGCCATTTCAAATTAACCAAGGAAATGTATTCTAAGACACAGGATGATATAGAATACATGTCCAGGCTCCCTTATTCATAAAAAATTGGTAGAACGATGTATGTGATGTTTTGCGAAAGATCAGATATTTCACATGCACTTGGAGTTGTGAGTAGGTATATGAACAATCTAGGTAAAGAACATTGGGAGGAAGTAAAGTGGTTTCTCATGTATTTGAAAGGTATTGCTACTCATGCATTATGTTTTGGAGGTTCAGACATTATTCTACAGGGATATGTTGATTTAGATATGGAAGGTGATAAAGATGGTGGGAGGAGATCCGAAGGGTATGTTTTTAATGTACGTGGAACACTAGTAAGTTGGATTTTGAAACTGAAAAATGTTGTTTCACTTTCAACACCAGAGGCAGAGTATGTTGTTGCTACAAAGTCTAGTAAAGAGATGATTTGGTTACAAAGGTTTATGGAGGAATTGGGAAAGAAGCAAGAGAATAACAGTTTGTACTGTGATAGCAAGAGTGTCATTCATATTGCAAAGAACCAAATCTTCCATTTGAAGAATAATAATATACAACTCATGTACCATTTCATACGATCCATCTTAAAAGATAGACATTTGATGTTGGAAAAGATACACACTAGCTAGAATCTTGTAGAAATGTTAACAAAGGGAGTAACCAGGGAGAAATCGATTTCCTGATCAGTTTCAGTTGGTCTTGAAGAATGAAGGTGAAGATGAGAAATTTTCTAGGTCCAAGGTGGAATATAGTCTAGAAGGTTCAACAACAGTGGATTTGTTGTGATCACTCTACAAGTGAGAGATTTTTGGTTGTGGATCCTGATTTTCTTCCTATTTCATAGGTAATTTGTTTCAGCCGTGTTTATACCCCATGAAGTTGTACACCTAGGAATATTGTACACCCCTCCACATGGGGGGGTTGTAGGGGGGGGTTTCCCCCCCTGCAGGGTCTGGGGGTCTCATCCCTCTGGCTGGGGGGTCCGAGGGAAAGTGAGCCCCTGAAGGAAAAATTTCCTTGTAAATGTATATTGTAATTTCATAGTAAATTTGGACCGTTCATTATATGGTCGCAGATCTAATGGTAGAAGTTATGTTAGGTTTTTTTTCCCTAGAAGAAAACCCTCTTTTATGATGGAATTGTATTACTGTTTTGTATCATTGTGAATATTGTATTCTGAGAGAGGAGATTGTGAGAGAAAGAAGAGGAAGTTACAACAAGTGTGTTGTAGGTTGTATCCCTTCATTTGTTGGATAATAAAAAGGAAGGACTTGAAAATTTCTTTGCTAAACGTAGCCCACACTGGGTGAAACATGTATATCTGTGTCTCTGTTGTATTGTGTACCTTCTATGTTTTATTTCTTCTTTTGTTTTTATTTTATTGCTCCACGATCCTGTTTTTATAACAAACAGTGGATAGTACATTTTAAGCCTCAGTTAAATTTTGAGGGCCATAACTTCCTGCTCTGGAATTGGATTGAGGCATAAGAGAAGTCTATGGAAATATCTTGAGACAAACAAGATAAAGAGAGTAAAAAAAAAATGTGGCCACATAAAAATGTACCAGAGGGCATAGAAGGTACCTCTAGCATTTAGGGGCAAACATATTAATTGGCATAAAACTTTAGCAGGTTGTATCTAATAGCTTGGAGCTCAGATAAGGATAAAAATTGGCTAGGATGTTCAACATATGGTAATGAAGGAACCCAATTGATATCCTATCAAAATTTCCAAAGGAGATGGTACAAGGAAGCTTAATCACAGTTAACAATTGCACCTGGTGTAAGGAGATTTTGGGTAATAATCAAATGACTATAACTTTCTATTCCACACTTAGAATTGAGCAAGAAATAAGTCACTAGAAAGGTATTGGATAGAGGAGTCCATGTGATCACTAAAAATAGTGAGATGAGAAACAAAATTCACAGGATGTCAGGAATAATATTTTTGGTGACCATAAATGGGAAAACGTGTGTATATGATACCATAATGGTATATTGTGGTTGTATGCTTGATTTAACCAGAATATTTAGAATTGTTATCTTCTATAATAAATGTATTGCAAGAAAATATTAAGGTTGATGATAAAAAATAACAAATTGTATTTAACAAAGTGGTATTTTCAGGTATGAGGAACAAGGTAGGGTCAATTGTTCAAATTGTGGAATTATTGCTTGAAGAAGCTACCAATTGAAGATTTATATACTCGGTGAGAGATATAAAAGACTTCCTATGGAATGGAAAAAGACTTCAATATGAAAAATATGCATACCAATTGGGAATGTTGAGTAATAAACGTACCATCTATGTTTCATGATAAAGCAGGAGTAATGGGTATGCATGGAACTATGACCATGGAAGTGTGGAGAGATGGTTTTCATAACAGGTGATAGAATTGAAATTTAGTTAAAGACAAGCACAGGTACTCAAGGAAATATTTTCTATAACAATAATCTCTCACATGGTGATCGAAGGTCAAGACTAAATAATCTTAAGGTATGAGTTTAAGTTCAACCATGAAGGCTTGGGAATCCACTACAAGAAATACACTCATGTTAATCAGAATACATAGTGTAATCTGGGTGTAAAAGTAGATCATTTACTAGATGAAGTAGTGAAGGTACATGTACTTTGTGGGAAGAATTGTTCAAAAAGGGATGGTACATCCAGGTGCTAGTATTATGATAAAAAAGGAACCTAGTGTATATATGAAGACAAGGGAAACATCTCCAGGAATCAGTCATACAATTGTGGGGGTATTACCTCCAATGTTATTGTCATCATAGTAGTGTAGTGTAAGCATGGGGTGAATGTTGGAACTTTAGGGGTGAACATAATGAAGACCATGTATGCTGAGAAAATCCAACAAATGTATAAATCAATACACCATGTGTAGATTCGTTCTAGAGCACTCCAAGAACAATGGTAGTAATGAAAAGGATCATTGATTTTATGGAGAATGTTGGGTGTAGCTCAAAAGTGTTGAGTACATTTGCAAAGTAGAATGGGATGGAAAATTAGAAAGTCTCAAGCATGGAAGTGATTTATGAAGTGAATCAATAAGGGGACCATGAATAAGGAAAGGGTTCTATACTTGCTATGGAATGGAAAAGGGATGACATATGAAAGGAACCCTCTCATGTGGAAGGAGAACCATTGGTAATATTCTAAGAGGAGAAAACATTCCATGAAGTTTATTATGGGTTGCAAAGTTAAATTGACTATTTCCAGGTAGTCTTTATGAAGCCATAAAATAAGATATTGTGCAACATGGAAATGTGCCAGAAATTGACTATGCAAGTCATGCTTGAGGCTAGGTGGATAAGAAGAGAGAAAATGATGGTTCAAGAAACTAAAGGGGATTATGTGTTCAATCAAGGAAAGGATGAATCAGTTTGGCCTAGAAAAGTAAATGGATGTTGAAAATCCAAATTCTATAAGACAACATGATTGGAATGTAATTTAGTGATGTATGAGTTGGATCGAAGGGATCTGGGTAATAGTGGAATGTTGAATATTTAAATAAACATAGTATTTGGCTGGAAATGCAAAGGTAGCCAAGAGGGAATGGATGGAAAAGTACCCAGGATAGAACCAAGCAAGTACAATGATTTGAGCAAGAGTAAAAAAGGATACAAGAACTCAGTAAGACTTGAGGATAGCCAAGGACAACAAAGAAGGTTGTACATGAGGGAATAAGTTGTTGCAATTGTTGTAGCAACAAATATAATATGGATTGATGAACAACCATACTTAGAACGAGAAATTGGAATGCATATGCATTTATGAGCATGTTAAAGATTCATTTTTAGCACTTGGAGAGAATTAATGCATGATTACAAGTGTTGCTAATAATGTTTCTCCATATAAAAGGAAGAAACATAAAGGTAAAATGTTGCATAAGAGGTTGGTGAAGAAGGCATGGGAACTCCTAGTGCTACCAACTAATTAGGTAGAATCAAATTCATTTACTAGAAGCTATGAAGGTATGAGTTTTATGTACTTTTATTACATAATTACTGAAGGGAATTTAGGTAAGAATTCCCTTAGCCAGAGTTTATTTTATAAAATCACATTATTGTATTATTTGAATGCATTAATGGAACTAAGATACCACTAGGTGTGGTAAAGGATAGAGGCTTGTGGTAATTATACAAGATGCCTATATTTTGAATGCATACAAATTACAAAGTAGCATGTCATATTGTAATGGTTATGAGCTAATAACTAAAGTAATAAAATGGTATGACCCTATTATAGGAATGAATACCAACAAATCTATTCATGTATGAGACCATGGCATGGTTGGTTATGGAAAGGGTATGTGCCACACAAATATCCAATGAAATTATTATCTCTAAATATTATTTGGACTTCAACCTTTTTTATAACACTAATGAACACCACAAAATTATATTGTTGGTGTAGTGTTTGGGTATAAAAGGAAGGCATCCAAATAGTTCGGCAGGAAATAGGAAGTGTATGGAGAATGTGTTGAGTCGTTGGCCAAAATTTCCATTTACCAATGGTGAGATACATGACTTAGATATAGAGAATTATGACGCCAATGCAAGAGTGTATTGAATAGTAGGAATGAATAAATCATGGAATTGTGTAAGTGGTAGAGTTGCACTTATACATGATTAAAAATTTAGGCTTGAATGCATTTGTTGAATGCATTTCCGTTAATGCATGCATATATGTTATTTAATGGAAATGAGTATGCTAACAATTGAAATGTTAAAATTATTAATAACTCATGGAGTTGAGAACATTTTAAGAGTTGTTAGACATTGAAGCGAGCAAGTTGAAAACCAAAGTAGTCACATGAGCATTGACTACAGGAAATTTTTGTTCAAAGAATAGAGTAATGAAAATTATGATATTGAAAGAATGCAAATCTTAATTGTTGAACATGTACATGCAGCGAATGATAATTCATTCTATAAAATAAATGGTTTGATAGTTGTGATTGAATTGTTAAGCGTAGACAAATCCAAAATTACTTGTGATCCTTTGTAAGTATTAGAATAGAATTTTATGGTACATGAAATACTATAAATTTGTTGGCTCAATGCAAGATGGAATCATTGCAGTAAAAGTGGTCTCAAGTATGGTGCTACAAAAAACCCCAACAAAGACCAAATCACATTGTTGCAACATCCAACAAAATTATGAGAGGGAATCTCATACTTTGGAGAAATCTTATTTTTCTTATGAAACAAAAATTGAATTTCTAAATGAAATTGTTATGATATTGTCTCATGTTAATTGTATGTGTGTGATATAGATGAGATGATGGTATTGAAGCTGAAATGCTTAGGAATAATGGATACTATTGGAGCCTTAAATTGCATATCCATAATGGAAATCTGGTAATGAAATGGCACTCTCCTTGTGTGTGAAAGCCTTGGAAAGATGGATGGCTAAAGGAATTTGTAGTAGTGAAGGGATGCCCGAGCCTGGAAGGGTGAGTGAAGAAAGTAAGAGGCAGCTTAAGAATGCCATAGTGAGACAAATTATTTCCTGAACCAGCTCTATGGAATACAGTTAGTGACTTGTAGCTGAAGTATGAAGACATGAATTGGGTGCTTAGAAAAAAAGGAGAGAGAACCAGAAGGACAACAATCTTCAAATCACAAGAAAAGAATATTTTTGAAGAATTTTGGAATGTCCATTGTATATAATACACTGAGGACAATGCATAAATAAGGGGGAGGGGAATGTAATACCCCTAAGTTAATCCCTAGTGTAATTGTAAATATATGATTATAGGATGGTGAGCCATAATGTTATAGGCCAAAGTACCTATGTGATTATTAGTCCGAAGAGAATAGATAATAAAAGTATAGAGATCCTATTATTGTAACATGTAATCAATCATACTATTAATGAAAATCACAACACTACTACAGAACAACCAAACAAAAGAGTATGGGGGCATAAACTCCACTAGAAGGGGAAAGGGGCGCTAAGAGTTTAAGGTTAAGGGGCTAAGTCAAGAGACTTAGGCATATGAATAAAATAGTATTATTCCTAAGTCCTAAAGTCATATAACATTATGATATGATTTCCTAATCTTAAAAAAAAGGGAACAAAATACATAAGGAGGGATAAAAGTTAGTCCCTTGGGTTCCAAGTGTTATGTATGGCACATGCAAATATAATTGGGGGGATTTGGCACATTTTCCCATCATTCCTTCAGGATGATTCCATCATTCACCATATGTACCCTATGGCCATGTCATGTACTTGGGAAGATGGGGAGTTGAAGAGGTGGGTGGTCAGGACCATGTTATTGCTGAAGTGGTGGATTGCTAGGCCCATGTGTGGTAGAAGAGGTTGGTTTTCATGCCCATTAGTAGTTTCTTTGGGTGAGAAAATATTGGGAATTGTTCCCAGATGCACTAGTCAATAGCTACATGGATCTGAGACTTCCTATTCATAATGTTGCTAAAGCCCCATAAGGGAAGTGGGGCAGGCAAAGGAATGTTGAGAGGAGAAGGGGCACATTTCCTAGGGTGGGATAGGTATGTGTAGAATGAGGGAATGCAGGCTAGTTGCAATAGTTGGGAACCTTGGAATGAGCAATTATGATGATTATTAGACTCTAACTTGGCTTAGTATTCCCTTTTCCTTGGTGGAGTTTAGCCAATCTTGGGGGTGAACCAATGCTGAGAGTTATGAGCAATGTAGTCTATGGATGGGAGGAACATGGAAAGTCTACACAAAGTGGGTGTTTTATTTACTAGAGATAAGTGTCTATATGTGTTGTTAAATTACTGTGTGAATATTATGTGCCTTCTATTATGGTATTTCCTATATATGTTGTTTATATATATTTTATTGTTATTCTGCTCTAAAATGTGAATTTGCAGAGCATCAGTTTAATTACATGGTATCATAGAATTAAGTTTAATTGATGGTAATAAGGAAAATTATTGATATCAGAAATCAGAATTTTGATGTGGCATTTCCTAGCAGGGATCTAGGGATGTTACAAATTTTCTCCTTGTTGAAGAAAATTTCTGAGACATATTTGGTGAGACAAGGTTACCATTTTTTGTGGTTCTCCCTTTTTGTTTGTATCAGTCATTTGTGATGACCATAGTATCAATTTCATCATGTTTTTTTTCAAGGGAACCTTCTCGAGGGTTTTGTTTATCCCCTCCATGATCATATCCTCTTTCTTTGCATCTACATTTCCATAACTGAAGAAAAGGGAGAAGAGCACATGCCTCGCATTCTAGTTAAGTTTTCTCTTGTACTGGGTTTCCCAAGATATATATTGAGTTCATTTATGTGTGTATGGTGTGTTCTTTTTCTCATTTTTTTCATTTTCATAATTTAGTTATTTCATAAATTCAAGCAAAGCTAATAAATAATTATTCTAGGATCTAAGGAAAATTAGTTTGCATAGTCTAAGGTTTCAGAATATCATAATATCTATTGAGACAAATTATTCTAGTAAAATATCCATGAAAGTTTATAGATCATATTGGTACCAAAGTAGTTTTATTTTGGGTATTTGTGGAAAGTTGGAGGATCTAGGAATTGGCTTAAGAAGAAATTCGTAGAACCCTAACAATGGAGAATGAGTCTATTCACAACAAGCCTTGATATATAGTATAGAGAATATTTTTGGAAGATAAGTTAATTAATATCTCTCACAGTACGACCCTCCTCATGGTAGCTCTAGAAAACAAACTCAAACCATTTGGGGATGTTAGAGGCTCTAACTCAATGATCAGATCACAGGGGAAACTAAGGGATAATGAATACCTAGAAAATAAGTCAAGGAAATATCATATGAAAGAGCATCCAAGTTCAAGTGCCATTAACCCTTCACAATATTTATTTAAAATGGAAGAAAAAATGGATATTAAGACATACCAAGGTGATATTGATGCATTAAATTTAAATCAATGGTTGCAATGGTTAGAGATCTATTTCATTTTCCCCCATATAGAAGAAGAGAAGAATTTTTCATTTTCTAAATTAGAGGGTCGTGCATTAACTTGGTGGTAAATTCACAAGAAATTAATTAGGATGGAGAGTGATCTCAATATATATATATCTTTTTATGGTGTGTTCTTTTTCTCATTTGAGATCTCAAGAAATTAATAGGGTGTGTTCTCATTAAGTCTCAATTATACCCTATTGGGTATATAGAGGAATAATGGATCCATTAGCATTACTTCAGAAAAAGGTAGGGCCAATGTATGCAAGAGTACACCATCGAATTAAAGGAAATGGATATCATGTTGGGTATCTCTCCCAAGAATCCAAATGCACTCCTCAAGTATTTGGGGGGTATACATGGTCATTTGCAAAAGAAATTGATGCTCTTCAAGCCCAAAACAATTGATGAGGCTTATGTGCAAACACAATATATAGAAAATATAGGCCATAATAAAGGAAAACCAAGTGCTTCCAAGAAGAAAGAGAACCAAGAAGCTTCCAATAAGGGGAAGAAGAAGTGGAAAGGGAAAGACAAGAAGATGAAAAGAATTACACATCAGTGTAAGGATCCAAGTACCAATTGTAACCATTTCAATATTGATGGTCACACTGAGGAAAAGTGTTAGAAACTACATCCATAAATGAACCCTAAGAACCGTAATAAATATGTCAAGAAGAATAACCCTCTAACCACATATTTAAGAAAAAATATAGAAAGAAACTCAAATTTGGATGAGAATATTCCATACACTTCAGTGAAAAACTAGGTGAATTTGAGTAGCCTTCATCACAATGAAGAGAAGGAGATGCAAAAAATCCTCCATATAAGATACATGCCAACATGACTAAGGTGGATGCTTTATTCTATTCTAGTTCACAATCCAATATCATAGTAGTCGATCTGGTCAAAAATATTGGTTTGGAGGTTCATGAGCATCCTATCCCATATCCACTAGGTTAGGTAAACAAGGATGCATAGATCAAGGTCATGAAACATTGTAAGATCAAATTCATTGTAAGTGCATCTTTTATTAATGAAGTGGAGTTAGATGTAGTACCCTTTGACATGTGAGGTGTGAGATTTGGAAGACCCTACATGTATATGAGGGATGCAATATTCATTTGGATATAAAATAAATATCACATGATCAAGGATGGCATGTATTTCATCATCAACGCATATAAATGTAAATAGAAGATCTCACAGGTAAGTGTCAACTAAGAATTTTTTTTTGATTAGTTCAAGTAAGGAGTAGGGTTTTATTTTCTTGCGAGAGAGTCATTTGGGTGATGAATCAGTAAGAGTAAAGGTGTCCTTGAAATTATGTACTGAAAATAAGAAACAACAGTTGGAGGATTTTTTGAAATCATATAGAGGATTTATCCAAGATCATAAAGGATTGTCAGCTAAGAGGGAAGGGGAGCATGAGATACAATTGTTTCTTGACTCCCCATTACCAAATATTGGGTTATATAGATAGTCTATTACATAAGCATCTAAAGTCAAGAAATAGTTGCAACAACTACTAGAGAAAGGAGTAATTTAACCAAGCACCTCACCTTGTGGGTCACCTATCATTATAGTACCCAAGAAGGATGCACTAGTAAAAAATGGGTAATTAGTGACTACATGACCAAAACCTTTAGTCACGTCAGTTTCTTTAAGTTAAATACTACCAAATTTGAGCAATTTCAAGTGACACAACTAAAAATGACTAATTTATTCCAAGGATAAAAAATACGGCTAGATAACAACTACATGAATATGAATTAGTAGTATCTCTGCGGATGACCACTGCTACCAATATATTGAAATGATACTAACCTAATTAATTATATGAAAATAAAAATTCTTATAGTGCTAGTTCCTTGTTTCCCTTCATTCCGAAATTTACATAAAGAGATTCCTAACAACCCCTTATATTTTTTTATTGTAGGGATATAACCATCTCAGAAGGAATCTGTAATATTAAAGTATATTGTCATCTATAATAATCTATTGGATCAATATCCTTATCTTAGGAGTTGTTTATATGAAATGGACAAGTATTTGATGTATCCATTTATTTCTACCATCCCATAGTCTAAAAACAACAAAAATTTAAAAGGGTCACTTCATTTGGGACCCATTCTACTCATAATGTGAACTTCAATGACACTATCCATTTCTCCCATCTGTATTATAATACCTTGGTTTCAATCCATATAATTAGCAATGTATTTTTGTCTATTTGATGAAATACATACCGATATTCCCAAAACATAAGTCCACGATTAAAGAATCATAGTTTATTAAAAAAACATAAATTAGTAAACGAAATATTTTTCAACCCCTATGATTATGGATTTACATATAGTTATAAGAGAGTAGCCCTATTTGACTCATTTTTATTGTTACACAATGTAATTAACCTAGCATAATCCCCTTTTGACTCACGACCTTTTTAAAACTTCATTACATCTTTTATAAATGTGACACTCTAATGACATATTCTTTTGTTATTGGTAGCTTCACTTTACCATGATGTTTAAACTTGATCTAGGGGGATGCACCTCACTTTTCCATGATTAAAACCATGGTTGATACACTTTAGTTAATATAATTACTAAAACATAGATTATTCAATGGATTTGCACATATTTTGAGCTATGAATATGTCTTGGGACCCATATGCATGCAAGTTCAAATTCATGTAATCATTCGAAGGGTGTAGTTGGTGCCAAACAAATATTTTCGAGGAAGGAGGGAATTTTGAGAGTTTGAGAGGCAATTTTCTATGTAATTTTATTGATGAGATGGGTTTTGGGGGTCCGTTTGAGGGAAGGGGTTTGAAATTTTAGTATTTATTACAAGTTAATCGAGATAAGTTCCATACAGAGAACATGGATGATTTTGAAAATGAAGACAAGGAAATCATAGTTGGAAGCTAATTTGGAGTTGAAATCCCATTCTACTATAGAATTGGCACATGTCAGTATCAAATCTATCCAAAAATTATCATTTACATAATCAACAAAGCTTATTCAGAACATGAATGTTAAGATATTTGTAGATTTGAAGTAATATGATCTTTTTTGCACTTTTGAATTAGAAAAATCATGGTCATTTACACTGGTAAAAAATTCTTGCATAATATTTTGCTTTCTCAGCTTGGCTTGCTACAGATTTATTGCTTAGGATGACTTAGGATCAAAACATATTCAAACAGCATGTCCATCTGGCCATTCCATAGGTCTCCATAATTGGGATATTGATGAGAGATTATGATTTCCATACAATTTTCCCAAATCATATTTGTTCAATGATTCATATTTGTCTATATCCAGCATCAATCATGTTTGAGGTAGTCATGGCCTATATGAGGTTAGTTAGCCAATGATCATGTTTGCGGTAGTCATGGACTAGATAGATGGCATGTCTATGTAGAATCAAACTACACAAGACCATTGGCTAACTAGCCTACTTCATCAAATAATCTAGGCTAGGTCACAATTCAAGAGAGGGTTCCATTAAAATTTCAGTAAAAAAAAATACTTCCAAGCCACTTCATCAAAACCTATGGTTCAATGAAAAAATTAAAAACATTGTATTTTAATACAATTGTCCTTTCTTATCGATTTTGTCCTTTAGTTTTCCCATCTAAAATTGTAAATCACATTCATAAATTGTAGTTGTGACCTTTTTACAAGAATGTTTATTTTCTATCAAAGGGCCCTCACTTCTCTTGTAATGGTTAGGCCAAGTCTCCCACATTAATGGAATTCAAGAAAAAACTTTATAGGGTGCGCTCTTTCACTCTCACTCTATTATCTTAGCAAGGTATGTTCTTAAAAGATGTAAATTTCCTCCTAACTACCTATTCTCAACCTTGTCTTCAATTGTAAGAATCCTTCATAACACTGGAAATATAGTTAGTGATTTTCTCTGACATAGTGGGAAGCCAACCATTAAGAGGAAATTGAAAATTTTCAATTGAAATATAATTTATGATCCCTTTGAGTGAGGAGAGATTATTTTTTGAGATATGGTTCTCATGAATAAGGAAATTTGTGCTAATCTAGTTGGATACTTGTCTCAAGTAAATTGGAGTGGTGGAAAGAATCCCTTCACAAAAAATGCTTCCCATGTACTCCAAGAAGGAAATGTCTAGATAGGCCACTTCTGGATCTCTTAATCTTTCCCATCTATAGTTTTTTGAATTCAACCTATTAAATCATACAAAATAATATATCCTAGGGATATCTGTAATTCCTTAGGCACAACAAATTTGCTTTGACGACTACTTGTAGTTCTCTAGAATTGTCATTTTCCAAATATGGTGAGCATCGAATACCACCCATTAACCATGATACATGACTCAAGCAACTCTTTATAAAATATATTTTTCATTTTCTGCTACATTTTTCCATGCTACAAGATTTTCCTGTCTAATTTTGTAGAATCATTATGTCATATTTTTTTTGCAGCCTACCACTTAAGATGGCATTCTTCCTCCTCTGTTATGGCAATGAACAACACTTAAATGGGGATATTATCTTATAATAGGAACATGTATAATATATATATATATATGAATCAATATGAGATATTTATTACCACTTTTAACCACAATGTGTATTATTTGTCTTTCTGAGAAATATTCAGAAGTTTAACATTATCATTTAATGTATCATCAATAGTATAAATCAACCATGAACAATAACAAACCAAAAATACATAATACACTGTAATTTTACATGTAAAACCAATGTGTGAGAAAACAACAAAATGATTTTCTTATATGCTAGAAGAAATACATTCATAGGAAGCACCAACTTCCTTATTTTCTAGCTACAACATGAAGGAGGCTCCAACCTAAAGGAAGCTCCAACTCTTTGATTCCTCGACACCAATTGAAAGGAGGTTACAAGCCCCTTTCCTTGCCCCATCTAACCACCCAAAAATATAAATGTAGACAACCTATCACTACCACTGAATCAATCAACCTGTTACTAATATGTTATTGTTACTTCCACAACCTATCGCTATTTCTATACTTCATCAATTGTTGCCACTCAAACCCTTATTCCTCAAACCCTCATACCAATATCCACAAGAATGTCTTCCTAATCAAATACTCATGAACTACTAAGACATTTATGTGTTGGAATACTGCAGAATATAGAACCTAACACATAGAGAAAACAATACCTCTCAAACTGTATCTAGCATGATGGATTAGATCTTCTAAACTTCATATTTTCTCAACAGATCTGCACCTTCTGCTCTGTCAACTTGCGAATGTCCACACTTTTCCCCCCTATGGCTGGCGAATGTTCACTCCCTACTACCTCTGTAACTCACATTTTTTTTTTCTTCTTTGTGTATTCATGTTTTCCTTCACTGAACCCTATAGATGTCCATGCTCTTCCTTCACTACAACTTGTGGATGTATGTTCTCTTCCTTCACTACAACTCGCAGATAGACTCAGGAAAACCCTAGAATAGTAAGCTCAAATTCGTCCCTTCAGAACCTACAAATTCTCTCTTCATTGAACTTTGTTGCCTCTGACTCACTGCTTCAAATATGTCAATAGTAGCTTCCCATAACACTTTACAAGAAAGATATTTAGTGTTTTCAATTTTTGTTAATAAGAGTCTCTTGAAGTCTTATTTTTACTTTCCAAGTGACTTCCTTTAGGGGATAGCTTGTAACTGTTTTACCCCTTTTTCCTTATTTTATGGATAAACCACACTTTCTTGTTGCAAACACTTTACCCTTAATTAAATTATTGTTGCAACTACTGTACCTTTAATAAATGACTTATAACTTCTTGTTGACCTTCTAGGGGCTTCTAAATCATTCTTCGGGGTCCTTCAACTTCACAAGGCCATAACTCATCAACCATGAGGAACCCCATGGTGTAACACATATCATAGGAAATAACATGATGTGTATTGTTCATCCAAGAATAAGTTACCTAGATTTTAATTGTCCTTCATGTCATTTTTCCTTGAATAAATGTGAGTTCCATAACCATACTATTGAGCCTTCTTGACTTCTTCAAGGGTTGACATCAATGAAAACCAATCTTTCAACAATATCCCCCTTTGGAATTGATGCAAACACTCTGATGAAATACCTAAATATTGATGGCATGGAAAAAAATATGCACATGCTTATGCTCCCCCTGTGACCATCTCTCACTATGAAGTTTTCTCCATTTCCTTACATCTTCTCATTTTATCCCCCTTTGACATCAATGGAAAATGGAAAACTTTCCTTGGGGATGCTCCCCCTATCTGAACTCTCCTTGGGGATGCTCCCCCTATCTACACACTCCTTGGGAATGATACCCCTACCTGCATGCGTCATATCGTTCTGCTAACTTTTTCTCTTCATGGTGCTTCCTCGTGTAAATCATTGACATACATGAAAAGCATTCAAAAATTATTGACTCCAAGTCTTCATGACTTGTCGTATTTAATTATTCTCTCCCCATGTATTGTTGTTCTTGATACTATGAAGTTCACTATGGGGAAGAAACTAATCCAAGTCTTTGTCAAAGATACTCAAATATATATTTCATTTCCTTTTGGATACCATAACCCATAGTAATTTGTTTCTTTGATATATATGAATATTCTCTTTACTACCATAACATGTGTTTCATTTGGTATTTCTTGAAATATTGCTACATGTCCAACTGCTTGCATTACATATGGTATTGATGATGTCACATAGAGTCTCTGATCTACATCCTTGGATTCATAATCTTTGTTCAACTTGCAATTGGTTTGCATAGGATTACTTACAGGCTTACAATCTTCCATTCCAAATATTTTTAACATTTATTTGATATACTTGGTCTATGAAATAAATATACTCATATCACTGATATATCTGAAGTCCCAAAAAGAAAGTCAACTCACCAAGAAAATACATTTCAAACTCATTCTGCATGTCTTTGGAAAACTTCTGACTCATCCTGTCATCATCACTTCTAAAACTGATGTCATCAACATAAACTTCAATTATTGATATGTTATCTTGACTTACCATTATGTAGATATTATTGTATGCATTTATTTGATTGAACCCTTATTGTTGTAAATACCTATCCAACCTTGAGTACCATGATCTAGGGGCTTGCTTGAGACCATAGAGTGCTTTCTTCAACCTGCAAACATAATCTTCTCTTTCTGACAGTTGAAATCCTTCTAGTTGCGTGATGTAAACTTATTCTTATAATTCTCCATTTAGGAAGGATTATTTCACATACATCTGATATACCTTGATCTTCTTCGAACATGCATAAGATAATATTAATCTAATTTCTTCCATTTTGGTAACCAGGGAAAAAGTTTCTTCAAATTATATTCCCTCAACATGGGAATATCCTTTGTATACTAGCCTTGCTTTATATATGGTTACTTGTCCATTCTCATTCAAATTGTTTCGAAATACCCATTTTGTGCCAATAAATTTCTTTTATTCCAGTCTAGGAACTAGTTCCCATCTATCTTTCTTCTCTATCTGATCCAATTCTTCATCCATATCCTTGATCCAGTGCTCATCCTTGCTGGCCTCTTCAAAACTTCTTCGTTCAATTGTAGATAACAATGCTAGGTGTTGTTGTTTTGGTGAAATTCTTATTCTTCGGGTTTCAACTCCTCCATCTTTATTCCCAATAATCTATTATGGTGGATGATTTTTCTGTACTTGAAGGCTAGGTGTCTTAGGAGGTATCTTTTTCTCATCTTCCTCTTGTTTTTATTCTAGTTTCTCTTCTTCTTCTGCTTCTTCGTATACTTCTTCTTCTTTTAGATTTTCCTCATTATCATTCTCTTATAAGTATCTTCTTCTTTCTTTTTCCATCTAGACATCTGTCTCATCAATCACTACATTTATTATTTCCATGATTTTGAGCCTTGGATTGAAGCATTTATATTCTTTTCTTTTACTTGAATACGCAACTAGTATGCCTTTGTCAACTTGAGAGTCAAATTTTCCAATACTTCCATCTTCTCTTTTGATATAAAATTTTATTCTAAATACTTTGAAATGATTTACATTTTCTGGTCTTCCTTTCCATAACTCATAGGGAGTCTTATCACTGTTACTTCTGAGAATTCCTTTGTTTAGGATGTGAACTATTATATAAACTACTTGTGTCCAAAATATGTCACTCAACTTGGAATCTTTCAACATGGTTCTGGCCATTTCATGTATTGTTCTATTATTCCTTTTGACCACTACATTTTGCTGAGGTGTTATAGCTACTGAGAACTATCTCTTTATCCCATGTTCACCACAGAAATCCATGAATTCCTTTGATGTAAAATTTCCTCCATTGTATTATCTCAAACACTTGATTTTCAAATCCATCTTGGTTTCAACAATCTATTTGTATATCTTGAAGTGTTTGAATTCCTATGACTTCTTCCTGAGAAAGAAAACTACAATCATCCTTATGTAGTCATCAACCAATAGCATAAAGTATTGTTCTCCATTTAATCCCTTTTTTATTGTAGTTCCACATAGATTAGTGTGTATAATATCCAATGTTTTTTCTGTAGAGTACTCTTTTGATTTGAACTTGGTCCTAGTTTGTTTTCCTTGTAGACAATGCTCACATAGAGTATTTTCTAGATTTGAAATCTCAGGAACTTTTTTCATTGCTTCCTTTCTACTAATTTTCACAAGGTTATCAAATTTTATGTGACCCATCCTTTTATGCTAGAGAAAACATTCATTTTTCTTTCCTAAGAACATTTTTCCTTTCCAATCTCATTCAAGACATATATGTTGTTTCCGGTTGTTATAGCTATAGCCACCTATTTCCCTGATCCTTATTTTCTTATCTCACATTTTTTTGAATCAAACAAAAGTTTGTTTCCTTGATCACACATTTAAATAACACTCAAAATATTTTTCTTCATATCTTCGACCAGTAGAACATTTTCTACCTTGGAATATTTTCTCCCAAGCTTGATTATCCCTCTACCTATTATTTGGGTTGAGTTATCATTTCCAAATGAAACTGATCCATATCGTTCCTTCTTAGAGTCAGAAACTTGTTCTTGTCATCTATCATATTCTTTGAACAATGATGCAAACCCCCTCCCCTCCTACGGGGGCTCACACGACCTCTCGGTATAGGATTGATTTACACATGAGCCGAAGTGTCTCTTAAGCTCCCACTAAACCTTTACCATGGGCCTTTTCTTCCTTACTTGTGCGAAAAATCATGTTTGCAAGGGTCATTTCACTCCAACAGAGTCTTCATGTGACCTCGGGCCAAAACCTGGGGCTTACAATTTCAAAAGCAACAACTTCGACGCTCTGGAGCTTTGGGCTTCAGTATTTTTTCCCTCAACACCTTCCAAAACCTTCAAACAATGAACTGGTGAATTCCAAGAGTAGCACTCTGGAACTTCGGGCTTCAAGAGTTTTTATGACACAATACTCCAAATCATTCGAACGTAGAATTGGAAAATTACTCGAGGGCTCATGGATCAATGGTCCACACTTCCTCAAAAACCAACGGCTATGATATGCTCTAGAACTCTAGGCTTCAGTAATTTTATCTCCTAATCACAACTAGACTCCCAAATCACCAAACGTCGAAGTGGGGAAGGGTGGAAATCCATGGTCCATGTGTCCCCAACAATGAACGACCTAGATTAACTCTAAGATTAAAGGATTTTCATGCCAAAGTAACTTTGGCTCACTATCCCCTGGATAGTTAGACTTCTGGATACTCACAAATCCATGGACATGTGTCCCCATCAACCAACGATCCATATTTTCTTTGGGCTTTGGGACTTTGGGGAATTTTCACTTTGTGCAAACAACTACCAAATTTTCACGGAGTGTAGAATCACTGAACCAATTGAGGATCAGATGGCTCGTGCCTCTCCCTGCGATCTATGATGTAGGTTCACTTAGGGTCTTTGGGGCTTTGGGGATTTTTCCACCTTTACAACAAACACACGAAAACGGCTGAAGAAAAAAAATCTGAAGGACTTGAGTGTTTAATTCTCATGCTTCTTACTTGGATCCAATGGTTGTGAGGGATTTCTAGCTTCTCCCTAAAATATATCATTTTTCCACCTTGAAACAAAGAGATTCTTCTCTTTCTCAATCTTCTTCACTTGAAGAACTTAGAGTTGAGCGCACACCTTGCGCTTCCCTTCTAATATTTTCCATTCATAAAAGACTCGGACTTTGGTGCACGCCTTGTGCTTCCCTCTTTGTATTAGGAATTAAAGAAGTATCCTCTGCAAAATCCTTTTGCTATCTCTCCTCTGAGCTTCTTCAACACTTAACTAAGTGTTGGCTCTGTGCACTCTTTGCATGAGTCTCCTCTTTGAGATTTTATACTCTAATGAGTATAGGCACACTCCTTGCGCTCTCTCTGTGTAAACTTACGCAATCTTTCCCGAGCTTCTAAACTTGTAATGATTCTCCCTTCACACTCCTTATGTGGGCACTATTCACTCCTTGCACCGAGATTTCAAAAGAGAAACAATTGAAACTTACAAGAACATTAAGGGTTCATTCATTCAACCAAAATATATACACACATACAAACACATAAACGAATAAAATAACATTACCCAGTGACTCAGAGATAAGAAAACTTAGAAACTTGAAAGAAAATCTCTCTTTTATATTCCTTTGACAATAATTTACAAATATTTTAACAACCTTCATCTTCTTTCCACAACAACTCTATGTAACTCTCTTCAACAACCTCTTTTTGGCATAGATTACATGCATTTATAAATGAGGGGGATTCTCCAGCCTTCCCTCCGAATTATCCTAGTGCTTTCTTTCATATCACAGTTAAAGCATTCTACCACTAAGCTTATTACAATAAATGAGATATTACAATCTAGATATGAACCAATGATCAAAATGCATACAATCCTACATGTATTAAAGGAAAATACTTTCCTCCAGAGAAAATACAATGGCTCAAGCTTCAAGATATGTTGGTATCTTTAATTACAATACTTTAAAAATATTAAGGTGATGCACTCTCGTTGGAATCTAGACCAATTTAGTGCGCTGCGTTGGATGTCGAGTCATCTTCCACAGACCTCATTGAGTGACGATGATGATGCTCCTGGATCATACTCCTCTGGATAAATAAATTCATGGGATCCTATCCATGAGCTCCTCAAATATATTTCCATGATTCTAGATATTACTTTCAGTTATCCAACTGGCATCTTCTATTGGACGATTCTCCCACTTAACCAGATATTCATAGTAAATTTTCCTCTTGGTTTTCTTGGAAATCCTCTAATCTAAAATCTTCTCTATCTGCAACTTCTCTACTATGTCCATCTATTGCTTTGAATGAATATCCTCTTGATCATATGTCCCTTCTATTTCATCCATCCTGTAATGGTATAAGTCTGTTATAGGTAGTTCAATCTCATAAGCATTTGTAGCGAATTTTCTAAGGATTTTACAATTGCCTATCTTTTTCATCTTCATCTTAGTATATTTCCCTCTTGGAAATATTTCCTTCCTTAGGTGTTCCAAGACATGATCTCCGATCAAAAAATTCACTTCTTTTCTTCTTTAGTATACTTTGTATTTGTATCTCTAGCTGCTATCATGTAGTTTTCTTTTGATTTGATCATGCAAATTCTGCATCTCTGCAGCAAAATCCTCTGCTCCTGCACTTCGAAATTTGGTCTTCCCCAAATCTCTCAATTATGAAATTCCTCTTGGATGCATTCCATATACTATCTTGAATGGAATCTTACTAGTACTTTTGTTTGGTGAGTCATTATACTCAAACTCCGCTTGAGGCAAAACTTGATCCCATTGACTGTTATGTTCATCTACCAAACTCCTTAGTAGATTCCCCAAGATTCTATTTACTACCTCAGTGTTCCCATCTGTCTAAGGGTGATATGTTGAACTAAAAGACAAATTTGTTCACAACCTTTTCCACAAATTCCTCCAAAAGTGTCCCATGAATTTGGTATCTCTCTCTGAGACTGTACTTTTGGGTAACCCATGCAATATCACAATCTCCTTAAAAAACATATTTATTATGTGGGTAGCATCACTAGTTTTGTGACATGGTATGAAATGTGCCATCTTTGAAAATATGTCTACCACCACAAATATTGAACCATTTCCCCTTTGGGTTCTTGCATATCCAAAAACAAAATCCATACTTACAGAATCCCATGGCTTAACTGGAATAGGCAATGGTTGATACAATCATGTGTTTTGTTGCTTCCCTTTAGAATACTGGAAAATTATACATGTTTCCATGAAATTCTTCACATTATACCTCATACATGTCCAATAGTATGAAGAACTCAGCTGCACATCTGTCTTATCATGGATGAAGTATACAACCAATCCTCTGCAATGTTTCTCCTTCAACAAATTGTCCCTCATTGAGCATATTGGAATACACAATCTACTTCCTTTGAATAATAGTCCTTCTTGGATCATATACTCCATCCATTGATGTCTATCCCTTAACAAAGGATTTTCACATGTTTTATAAGCTTCCTCGAAATATGGGTCTTCCTGGTACATCTCCTTGATGTGTTCAAATCCCAAAGTCTCCAATTGGAATTCCTGCAAGATTAAACATATCCTGCTCAAAGAATATGTAACTTTTTTAGCACTCCCATTAATATACTTAATGAAAAAAGTAAAATTCTACATGAATTCTACCCATTTGGCATGTCTTTGGTTCAATTTATCTTGTCTGGTTATGAACTAGAAATCATGATTGTCAGTATACAAAATAAACTCCTTTGGCATGAGATAATGTCTCCACTTTTTCAAAGATTGAATTATAGCATAAAATTCTTTGTCATATGTCGAACACTTATTCTTAGCATCATTCAGCTTCTCACTAAAATAAGCAACAGGCGTATCATCTTGACTTAAAACTATGTCAGTGGCCACTCCACTTGCACCACATTTGACTTGAAAAGTCTTCTTAAAATATGGTAGAGATAAAATAGGTTGTTTTGTTATCTTTTATTTCAACACTTTAAATCATTTATCGTCTTCTTTTGTCCAGTCAAAAGAGCCACATTCCTTCTTTATAGTATCCAATATGGGTGTGCAAATACTGCTGAAATTCCTAATGAACTTTCTGTAAAAGCTTGCTAACACATGAAAACTTCTTACTTCAAACACACTTCCTAGAGAAGGCCACTCTCTTATATCCCTCACCTTTTCTGGATCCATCTTCAATTCTTTTTAAGAGATTACAAATCCCAAATACACAAGTTCTATCTTCATAAAATAACATTTCTTCACATTCACCAACATCTTTTCTCCCTGCAACCTTCTCAACACCATCTTCAAATATCTTAAATGCTCCTCTTCAGTCTTATTGAAAACTAGAATATCATCCAAATAAACAATCACAAACTTCCCAATAAAATCTTTAAGCACTTCATTCATCAATCTCATGAATGTACTTGGTGCATTTGTTAAGCCAACCGGCATAACAACCCACTCATACAATCCTTCATTTGTTTTTAATGTTGTTTTCCATTCATCTCACTCTCTCATTCTTATATGATGATAACCACTCTTCAAGTTTATCTTGGAAAAATAACTAGCTCAACTCAAACAATCCATTAAATCATCCATTATGGGTAAAGGAAATTTATACCTGATGGTTATCTTGTTGATGGCTCTAGAATTTGTGCACATTCTCCAACCTCCATCCTTCTTTGGACTCAACACAGTTGGTACTACACATGGGCTGAATCTTTCTATGATCAAACCCTTATCCAAAAACTCTTGGACCTACTCCTTGACCTATTGACTCTCCTGAGGGGTCAATCTGTATGCTTCTTTGTTTGGAAAACTTGCTCCCGAAATAAGGTCAATATGATGACTGATACTCTTAACGGGTGGTAAAGTATGAGGTAACTCATCCACCACAATGTCAACAAACTAATCCAATAACTCCTAAACTTTCACAGGAAAATCATTCATAGAAGTGCTTGTAAGGATGACTCTCAGCTTACCTATAAAAAAAAAATGCATTTCTTGGTTTTTCTTGACTTCTTTCAAGAGATCATTCCCACTCATGAGAAGTATACTAGGATTAGCTTTCTCTTTGACTCCTTTATATTCTATTGGAAACAACATATGATTACACCCATTTTTCTCAAGGATATAAGTATTCTTCCTCTCATCATGTATGAAATTCCTATCATATTTCCATTGTCTTCCCAACAAAACATGACAAAAATCCATTGGTATGATTTCACATAAAAATTCATCGCTATAACCAACTATTTTAAACTCAAATTTATAGTGTCAACTTACCATGACTTGATGTCCTTTCTGCAACCATGACACCTTATACATATTCCGATGTGTTTTCATTTCCAATTTTAGCTTTTCCACCATCTCTGGGGATACCAAATTGTGTGTACTTCCACTATCAATGATCACTTTGCATACTCTATTTCTATTTTTGCAAGTTCTAAACAAACTGTTTCTCTAAACTAGTTCTCGTACTTCTTTCTTTGGATTTACAAGAGATTTCCTCATCATGAGCGATATTCCTTCTTCAGTTTCTTTTTCCTTCATCTATATCTCCACACTTTTCTGTTGTGCCTCATAAATGTGAGCTTCTTTAACTCATGTATTGTTCTTTTCAGGACATTCCCAAGACATGTGCCCTGTTTTCCCACAAGCATAAAACTTCACCTCTCCTCCTCTGTCTCTTCTTCTACCTCTAGGAAAATTATTTATTCCTATAGATTGTCCTCCTCTATAACTTCCTCCTCTCTCTGTTTGATTGTTAAGTCCTCCACCTTTTCCTCTAAATTTCTGGAATTTTTCTCTGGTGATTCCTCTTCCTTTGTTAGGAATTTTTCCAATGTTCCTTTGACTCTGCTTTCTTACCAATTTTTCCATTGCCTTCAGGGCTACCTGATAAGAATATTCTACTTTCCTCATCATTATAGGACTAATCTCATCCTAGATTTCATACCTAAATCCATTTATATACCTAGAAACTTTCTCTTCATCATTCTCCCTGTGTCTTGCTCTTATATTCAACTTATAAAAATCCTTAGTATATTTCTTCACTGACAAGCCTTTTTGTCTCATATTCTACAACTTTATGAATAGATTCACCTGATAATACTTGGGTATGAATTTATCCTTGAGCTTAGCTACCATTCTATCCCAACTCTTAATATTGAACTTACCTTTTCTCCTTCTATCAGCTTGCAACTCGTCCCACCATAAAGTTGTATGTCCCTTCAATCTAGTCATTGCATGTTTCTTCTCATCATCAATCTCCTCATAGTTAAAGTACTTTTCTAAAGCACTTATCCAGTCAATAAATCCTTCTACATTCAAATTACCTTCATACATCAGGGATTTCCATCTTTTCTTTGGTTCCCATCTTGACAACAACTCCCAACAATCACTCTTCTACTACTTGTTCCCCTATAGCTTCCTTTTTTTCCTCTATATCTTCACTTTCAGCTTTGCTGACATCACCAGCCTATGGTTCTCTCCTTTGTGCTAGTTACATGGCATCCAAACTTGCATCAAGTTGTATAATTTCTTCCTCCATGGCTACGTTGACCACAGTTATGTCCCTGCGTCTCATTGGCGGCATGATTCCAATTAATTCTTCATACAAAGCTTATTAAGGATCTGATACCACTTGATGCAAACCCCGTCCCCTCCTACGGGGGCTCGCGTGACCTCCCAGTCTAGGATCGTTTTACGTAGGAGATGAAGTGGCTCTTAGGTTCCCATGGAACCCTTATAATTATTTACTAAGGGCCTTTTCTTCCTTACCTGCATGAAAACTAGTGTTCATGAGGGTCCTTTCACTCCAGCGGAGTCTTCATGTGACCCTGGGCCAAAATCTGGGGCTTAAAATTTTGAAAGCAAAAAATTCGGCGCTATGGAGATTAGGGCTTCGAGAGTTTTTCCGTCAACACCTTCCAAAACCTTCGAATGTCAAACTGGATAATTCCTAGACTAGCTATCCAGAATTTCGGGCTTTGGGAGTTTTTACGACACAATACTCCAAATCCTACAAATGTCGAATTGGAGAATTCTCGGAGGGCTCATGGATCAACGTTCTACACTTCCTCAACATTCAATGTCTTTGATATTCTTCATAACTCTAGGCTTCGGTACTTTTATCTCCTAATCGCCACTAGACTCCTGAATCACCAAATGACGAAGTGGCGAAGGGAATAAATCCACAGTCCACGTGTACCTAATAATGAATGGCCTGGATTAACTCTGGGCTTCAGAGATTTTCATGCCAAAGTAACTTTGACTCACAATACCTTGGATATCTAGACTTCTAGATACTCATAAATCCATAGACACGTGTCCCCATCAATCAATGATCCATATTTTCTTCGGGCTTCAGGACTTCAGGGAGTTTTCACTTTATGCAAACAACTACCAAGTTTCCTCAGAGTGCAGAATCGTTGAACCACTCAGGGATCCGATGGCTCATGCATCTCCCTATGACTTACGGTGTAGTTTCACTCTGGGGCTTTAGGCCTTCGACAATTTTTCCACCTTTACAAAAAACACAGGAAAATTGTCGAAGCAGCGAATTCTGAAGGAATTGAAGGTTTAACACTCATGCTTCTTACTTGGATCCAATGAATGTGAGGGATTTATAGCTTCTCCCAAATATATCTCGTCTATCCACCTTGAAACAAAGAGATTCTTCTCTTCCTCAAGCTTCTTCACTTGAATAACTTAGACTCAAGCTCACACCTTGCACTTCCCCTTTGATATTTTTCACGCTTAAAAGACTTGGACTTTGGCGCACACCTTGAGCTTCCCTCTTTGTCTTAGGACTTAATTAAGTATCCTATGCATACTCCTTGTGCTATCTCTCCTCTAAGATTCTTCAACACTTAAATAAGTGTTGGCTCTGTGCACTCTTTGCACGAGTCTCCTCTCTGAGCTTTTATACTCTTATGAGTATAGGCACACTCCTTGCTCTCGCTCTGCATAAACTTACGCAATCTCTCCTAATATTTTGAACCTATAACAGTTCAGCGTCTGCATTCCTTGTGTGGGCACTGTGCACTCCTTGTACCGATATTTCAGAAGAGAAACAATTGAAACTTACAATAACATTAAGGGTTCATTCATTCAATCGCAAGATACACACACAAAAAAACAAAGAAACAAATAACATAACATTACCCAATGACTCAGAGATAAGAAAACTCAGAAACTTGAAATCAAATATCCTCTTTTACATTCCTTCAACAATCATTTACAAATATTTTAAGAACCTTCGGCTTCTTTCAACAACAACTCTATGTAACTCTCTTCATCAACCTCTTTTGGGAATATATTACATGCATTTATACATGAGGGGGATTCTCTAGCCTTCCCTCCGGATTATCCTAGTGATTTCATATCACAATTAAAGAATTCTACCACTGATCTTATTACAATAAATGAGATATTACAATCTAGATATGAGTCAGTGCTCAAAATGAGTACAAACCTATATGTATTAAAGGAAAATACATTCCTCTGGAGCACATACAATGGCTCAATCTTCAAGATCTCTTGGGATCTTTAATTACAATAATTTCAAAATATTAAAGTGACGTGATCTCCTTGGAATCCAAACCAGTTTAGTGCACTGCGCTGGATGTTGAGTCATATTCCACCTTCCTCATTGAGTGAGGACAATGATGCTCCTGCATCAAACAACCGTTGTCAACATACCAACCAATTTTCTTGTGTTGTTCTTGTAGAGTAACTGATCATTCTTTAGTGTTGAATTGATCTTGATTTTGTTCTCCATATCCTTTATGGTTCTTGTTTATGATTGTTTCTATTCTACTTTGGTTCCTTTGGAGGAATAATCGGTCTACAATCTTTGGCCATGTGTCCAAAATTGTTTCACTTGTAGCACTCTATTTCATTACTTAGTGAACCAAAACTATTGTGATTTATGTTTTGTACTTCGTGCGAATTTCTAGGGTAAATATTGTTTGAATAGTCTTCATAGTTTCTATTGTTCTTGGCATAGGCTCTACAGTTTGTATCTTTGTTACCAAAATTGTTACAAGAATAACATAAACCAAGAATTTTTTTTTGAGACCTTGATTTAGGGGATCTTCTGAAATGAGTTTATATTATGAAGCCTTCTTCTTCTTGATTTGTTGTTGATTGTTGGTTCTATGGTCTAAAGCTTCTAGATGGTCTAGTTCCTTTGCGATTTTATTCTTGAGTACTTCTTACTATTTTTGCATAGCTTCTTTTTCCTGCTTCCTGTTCTATCATCTTGGAGCTTGAACCTTTCTCAATATGCATATGGTTGTATCCTAGCCCAAACCTGTCATAGTATGGCCTTTGACTACTGATGATATCATCCAATATCTTGGTGTTGTTCTATTGCATGTCTTTCTTTTGAAGATCTTTTCTTAAGGTGACTATTTCTGCTTCCAAACTTTCAATCTCCTTCTCCTTATCTTCTAACTGATTTATGAGTTTTTCTTCAATTCTTCTACCTTATTCTACCTAGATTTTTAATTTTTTGAGTATCTACTAAATTTCTTCCAAGTTGGAATTTTTAGATCCTTCTTTCTTATTTAATTATTCCTTAAGTGACTTGATTTTATTTCTTTCTTTCCCAAGTTCTTCTAAGGCACTGATTAATTCTACTCTAAGATTGAATTCACCTTATTCTTAGAAGTCTTTGGAATCTTATTCATCATTTACTACTTCCATGAACAATACTATTTATGAATCATTGTCACTATAATCATCCTCATCTAATGAAGAGTTGTCTTCCTTTGAGTAAAAAAAATTCTTGAAGAAATTGTTTTTGTTCTTTCTTTTGTCTCCCTTTTGATTTTTCATTTTCTTCTTAGGATATTCTTCTTCATTGCTACCTTTATTATTAGAATAAGGGAATTTAGAATAAAAATGACCAATACCATCACAATTAAAACATTTTAATGGAAGCATACCTTTGTACTTTTTGGTTCCTATTTTCAACTTTCTCACAAAGTTTGCTACTTCTTCATCTTTCTCTGAATCATCACTACAACTAGAATCTAGTTTTGACTTTGGATTGTTCTAATTATTTGTCTTCTTGGATTCCTTGAACATTGCTTCCTTTGTGACTGGGTTATCTTGTTCTATCCTCATTTCATAAGCTACACATATTCCATGTATCTCGTCCATGCTCAAATTGTCAAGATCGTTTCTTTCTTCCAGGGTTGATATTTTAGGATTGAATCTCATAGGAAGAGATATTAGAACCTTTTGAATAGTCATTGATTCATAAAATTCTTTTCCTAGTCCTCTAATGGTGTTTAATATTTCTTCAACTCATAGATATTAGGATGCAATGTCCTCATCTTCCTTCATCTTCAATTGCTCAAATTTGCCTCTAAGGATTTGAAGCTTATCTCCCTTGACTTTGGTACCTCCTTCATAAATATTTTGAAGTTTATCCCAGAGATCCTTTGCATTCTTGCAATGCATAACCTTGATAGATATTGAATTATCCATACTACTCAGAATGGTTTCTTTAGCCTTTGATTAATTTTTACTGGGTTTCTTTCCATCTTTGTCAGTTGGGGGAGTGGTTGGTGTTGTATATCCATCTACTACTAACTTCCAAACATCAAATTCATGTGCCTATAAAAGGGTTTCCATCCTTTTATTCCAAAAGCCATAGTTTTGTCCATCAAATCTTGGTGCTCCAATATTAGTGTATTCTATGATCTCCTTCTAGTGGTTAAACTATTTATTAAAGGACCTACTCTAATACCAATTGTCGGAATACTGAGAGAAGGGGGGGTGAATCAATATGAGCTATTTATTACCACTTTTAACCAAAATGTGTATTCTTTTACTTTGTGAGAAAAATTCAATAGTTTAAAATTAACATTTAATGTATCATCAACAGTATAAATCAACCATGAACAATAAGAAACCACAAATACCACTACTACATTGGGCACAAATTACGATGAAATATTACGACGGTTTAGAATTTCATCCTATTTTTTTTTGTTTTTTTGTACTAAATATACTTTTTTTTTCGGGGTTCAAATTTTGGTCGCTCTAGCGACCAACATTCTAGGTTGGTTATTTTAATGATGAAATTTGGTCACTTTAGCGACTAACCACCATTTAGTCTCTCTAGCGACCAACAATGGCACGTGTGAGAATCAAACGGTCATTTGTGGAAAATCAATCATATATATATATATATATCCCAGTTACGACAAATTTGCTATACTTACGACAATCATTTTATACAGTTGCGAAAATCATTCGGGTGTTCTGATGCAATGGTGTTCTGGTTTTTTAGGAAATCTTGATTTCAATTCTCTTTCAAGAAGAGAAACATTGAATTGATCAGACTCTACATATATGATATTTTGAAGGTCAGTACTTAATTTTTGTGTGTGTGATTTAATAATTTGGTGCTATTGAACTATTTTATTGTTTATTTTCACTCCTTATAAGGGTTTAGAGGAAGAGGTTATAGGCGCTAATTATGGATAAAAGATATATGTGTTAAGTGTTAATGGTAATACATACAAATATTTAGGGGTTACGGGGGATAATTCTTAGGGGTTATATATGCTAGGGTTTTAGTATTTAAGTGATGAAGACATTCTAGGTATTTCGAAATAATGGGTTATAACTATTAAAAGTTAAATGAATTATAAACTAGGTGAGGTGGTATGGGTTATAAATATTATAAAGAGTAGAGATTAATGGTTAAGTGCATACATGAGTTATGGTTAGGGAGGTTAAGGGTGATATTAGTTAAAGGACTTAAAGAGTATAAATGTTTGGACTTATAGGGGTTATAGTTGTTAATAATTAGGTGATACATGTGTAATGGGTTATATGGGTGAGGGGTTACATGTCATGGTAGTAAGGGGTTAGTGTTTTACGAATATGGATTGTTAAGCCCTAATATTGGCTCATTACCCCTTAATTAGGGCATATTATATTAGTAATGTTATTTTATTTATGTCGGCTTTAGGCCATTGGTTGTAATTATACCTCCTAGTCTCCTATATATACCAAGGAGACATTTTCATTTTGAATCATCTTGTACTTGAACATTTAAGTGGGGTAAAA
>ML779663.1:186883-206156 GCA_009831015.1 Picea engelmannii
AAACCACTACTTCCGCGCTCATTCCCTTTGATCTTGTGTCTGATTAATTTCACTCACGTGGTCTGCACAATGGAGGATAGTATGCACAGTGGAGGGGGAGGGGCGCATGCGTCTGCACACATAGAGGAGGCACACCATCTGCAGAGTGGAGGAGAAGGAGGGGAGCAGTCTGCACACATAGAGAAGGAGGCATGTGGTCTACATATTGGAGGAGAAGGATGGGTGCACATATGCACACACAGAGAAGGAGGCACATGGTCTACAGAGTGGAGGAGAAGGAGGGGTACGCATCTGCACACACATAGAAGGAGGGGCACACGGAGGAGGTAGAGGAGCAACTTCTCGAATAGCTACATGGAGGAGGGAGAGGCATAGGAACAAGGAAGGGCTTAAAACCATGGTAAGTCTTATTCTTCTTCACCTGCAATAGAGTTTAGGGTTTCTCAGAGGTTATAATTTTTATTTCATCATAACAATTCATGCTAGGGTTTCTCATAGGTTTTCATTCACTACTCTGTTTGTTGGGGTTGATGCTTCATCCACAAACTTACATAATCCTTTATAAACTCAACCCTACACTTTGCATAATACACAAACTTACATAATCCTTTGTTGGGGTTTATGCCTCATCCCTACCCTATTATAAACTCAACCCTAGTGTGCCCCTATTTTCAATATTTCAGATTCTCTTAAATATTAATGTTTTATTCAACCGTGTAACCTAAATATATTACCACCATTTTTTATTCTTATGTATATATGTTGTGATGTGGCTAAACTATGGTTTTCAACACTAATAAATAGATCATTGAATCTTCAATAAATACCTTCATTATAAGTCCCACTTATTTGAGGTGGATTTGTTTTCTAACTATCTTATGTGACCCACGAACTACATAGATGAAAATTTTGCATGCTTATAATGTCATATGTTGAAGGACCATAAAATGAGTTCATCATGTGGAAAATTTACATCATTTCAATTTGGATTCAAAACAAAAGGATGTTCATGCCCCAATTGAAAACTATCCTTAGAATATTTCACTTAGAGAAAATCGATCCCTATATTGGCCACCCAAATAGAAACAAAGTTTACAAAATCTTCTATTTCACCAGATTCATGTCCTTAGATTGTATACCTAGGTGAATAGAGTACAAACACCTACCCAAAATACTGAGTGAAGAAAGACTTTGTGTTTTCTAAGAGGTTGGGCTCCAACCCTAGATGCAAAAGTCTTACATCTCAAGTTATAATTTCAATGTTTATCTTTAGCTATACTATAATATGAATATCGTTGGCCTAATGTTTCCTTCTCCCTCGATGGAGTGTAGGTACAACCAAATATGTATCTATCAGAGCTATCATCCAGCTAGAGTGATGAAATTTCGAGAGGGATAAGGGAAAACATATCCAACACATGTTACAAGGAGAAAACAACTAGAGGTGAAAAGGTCAGAAGAAAGTTTGGTAGGCGCATGAAATTCTTTCTTGTTGAAGGAGGATCATGCTCTTATGATGATGAGAGAATAGGTGACATTGAGGTTCTCTTAAGGTATAAACACCTACTTAAACAATGGGTACCCAAGGAACTGCCAGAGTTGGACACAGACTTCTATGTTAATGAGAGGATGTATCACATTGCTTCGCCATCCATCCATGGCCTTGGTTTATTCTCCATGGATGACATAAAGGTAAAATATGGAAGATTAGTTGAATTGTTTGATTATGTTGGACCATGTTACACTTATGGAGTATGGTTGAGGCTGGTCCAATATATGCCTAGTATGCGGAGATATGCACTCACTGCAAATTATATACAGTTGAAAGACAATAATAAAAATAAAGGAGAGACTATGTATATTGATGGAAGGCCAAAGGCATTGGGGAATATTGCAGGTCTTATAAATAGTACAAGTCGTGGGACAACAAGAAAGGAACCCAATTTCAATTTTTAGGAGAGTGAAGGTAATAGGATATTTGTATGTGCGGTGAAAACAATAACGATAGGCGAAGAGTTGTTGGTCGATTACAATCTGAATCGAGTCGACCTAGGAATGTCTTCTTTTTCTATGGTACAAAACCTGTTCCATCCCTCTCTTATCTTACCTACAATTTCCCAACCATAATATGACAAATTCATGGATAGAATGAAGCATGTATTCATTGAATCTTCAACAAAATTTGATTTTGCTTCTTGTAGAAAAAGTTATGAATGAAATGCTGAGAGAGGTCGCTTACCCCAAGAATCATTATTGTCCTTTAAGTGAGATATGAGAATCATTATGAAATTTGTGCATCAATTATGGGTTTCAAGGACTTAGCCACAGTTCAGGGAGAAATATTGAGAATTAAACCCTAAAATAATATTTTTGGTCTAGAGGGCAATGATCAAGGCCTTGAATTACAACACAAGTCATCTAAAATGTATCTTTTTCATATGAGTGGGATAATAGTGCCATTATGATTTTTTGTGTAATAGGGATAGGTATCAAGGAATTAACCACGATTGGGGAAGGAAAACAAGTTCATTAATTCCTAAATGAATCTTATAGTTCTTATGGGAAATATTCCTCAAACCCACAAAAACCTTTAAAAAGTACCTTTGTCCTTCAATAGGATATGGAGTAATTTTAGCTTACATTTGGCCATCATTTATGATCACAACTCTCAATTGTCCTTAGAGTGATATATGGGTGCCAATATGAGATTTTATGCAATAGGGACGGGTCTCAAACAATGGATAGGGGAGAAATTGATGGAATTAGGCCATAGTTAAGGTTGCTAACCTAATGAGCCATTATAAATAGCTCTAACCATAAAATTGAATATTTGAAGTGTATCTTTGGAATATAAGAGGGATATGGATGCAATCAAGATTTTTTGTATAGTAGGGATGGGTATCGATTCCTTAACCATAGCCAACAGATGAAAATAAGTTTTTTACAACATAAATGTATCTATGTGGGTCATTGTCCATGAACATGAGTGAAAACCATGAAAAAGGACCTTTAGAGGTGATATTTATCCCCCAAGTGAAATATAGGTACCATTATGAGGTATTACATGCTAGGTATGGGTATTAATATGGTATTGGTCATGGTTGAGGGAGGAAAATAAGGCCCTTTCACCCTATATGAATCCTTTAGGGATCAAGAGCCATAAAAAACACCATAATCCATATAGCATTTCATATAGGTCATAATTTTCCTTTAAGTGAGATATGAGAATCATTATGACATTTGTGCATCAATTATGGGTTTCAAGGACTTAGCCACAAGTGGGGGAGAAATATTGGGAATTAAACCTTAAAAGAATATTTTTGGGCTAGTGGGAAATGATCAAGGCCTTGAATTACAACACAAGTCGTCTAAAATGTATCTTTTGCATATGAGTGGGATAAGGGTGCCATTAAGATTTTTTGTGTAATAGAGATAGGTATCAAGCCCTTAACCATGACTGGGGAAGGAAAACAAGGTCATTAATTCCTAAATCAATCTTATAGTTCTTATGGGAAATATTCCTCAAACCCACAAAACCTTTAGAAAGTAACTTTGTCCTTCAATAGGATATGGAGTAATTTTTTCTTACCTTTGGCCATCATTTATGATAGAAAATCTCAATTGTCCTTAGAGTGAGATATGGGTGCCAATATGAGGTTTTATGCACTAGGGATGGGTCACAAACAATGGATAAGGGATAAATTGATTGCATTAGTCCATAAATAAGGTTATTAACCTAATGAGCCATTATCAAGACCTCTAACCATAACATCGAACATTTGAAGTTTATATTTGGAATATAAGAAGGACATGGATGCAATCAAGAGTTTTTGTATAGTAGGGATGGGTCTTGATTCCTTAACCATATACAAGGGACATAATGAATTCCTTACACCTTAAAGGGATATATGTGGATCATTGTCCATGAACATGAGCACAAACCATGACAACAAACCTTTAGAGGTGATATTTATCCCCCAAGTGGAATATAGGTACCATTATGAGGTCTTACATGCTATGTATGGGTCTTAAGATGGTATTGGTCATGGTTGAGGGAGGAAAATAAAGCCCTTTCACCCTAGATGAATCCTTTAGGGATCAATATCCATAAAAAAACACCATAATCCATACAACATTTCATATATAGGTCATTATTGTCCTTTAAGTGAGATATGAGAATCATTATGAAATTTGTGCATCAATTGGAGGAGCTTCTAGACTAGAAGTAACATGTGACAAAAACACTCTTGTAAGGTTGGTTAAGAGGAACAAGGGAACACAATACATATTTCTATAAAAGGGAATGAAATCTATGTTTCTATAATCTCTAAAACCAAACCTTGAAACTAACAATATTTCTTATAGAAGAATCAATTCAAGAGTTTACAAGTTTATCACCATCAAAATAGAGTGAATGTTTCATTTGTGATGAAATTTTATTTTATTTCTAAATGTTCCATTTGCTAATTTTTTCTCGATGTTTCATTTCCAAATATTTTCTAATTTGTATGTGTGAATGTTTCATTTGATAATATTTGCCAATATTCCATTATTTCATATATTGTTTTTTCAATATTTCTTGCACGTACTAACATTCTTCAAGAAATTCTGCGAGAGGGGTGATCTGGGAAAAGGCCCTGAGCGTGGAAAAGGCCCCATTCCTAGCACCGCATTGACCGAAAATGATGAATATATAAGTGATTCACATCCAATGAACCACATCCTGACCCCCATATTGATTCAAGCATTGTTTCCGAAGGAGCGGTACATAGTGGTATGCACGCATTTTTAATGTTTTTCAATTTTTCAATGAGTATTAATATTTAGGGTATATTCTGTACTAAATACTTATATTGTTTCATATGGAAGAGTGTGTAGATGTTGATTGAGAGCAGAGATCAACAAGCACAAAAACAAAAATGCGGCCACCAGCTATTGTTTCTACTGCACCCGCTAATCCAGGTATAAAACATTGTAATTAAATCTGTATTAATTAAATTTCTCTAGGAACAGTGGATAACAATATCACTTGAATTTTTTTTTGTTGTTGCAACACTGGATGCCCATGCACATCCTAAACCTCCACGCTGAAATACTAGAAGTTCATCATGGCATGAGGTGTTGAGTAATGATGATGCAACACTTCAAGAACACCCAATAACTATGGGGGATCAGTTAAATGTTGATGATGACGACTTAATGTGTGCTTTCATGGATAAAAGGAAGAAGAAGAAAAAGAAGAAAAACAAATGATTAGACATTTTATTATTAATATAAATCCAATATATTTCTGGTCCAATGTAATGTATTTTGTTTTCCTAAATGTCATGAATGTTATTTGCTTTCATGTTTTTTGTTTTAGCACATGGCGATGATTTTTTTTTCTTACATTTAATGCTACTGTCATTTCTAATTATAGTTGTAAAATCTAGATAGATTGGGTATGGGGAAATGAGAGTGATGTGAGAGGGGGGGAGGGGCCAAAAGAGCTTCCTGTTCAGTAGAGAATAATTTGTTCTTGAAATGAAGAGAAGCTCGTTCAGGTATTCGTCTTTAGTCATTAATTTGTAGAGGTTGTTACATATTTAATTCATATTCTGAAATATAATTAAGTCATGTGATGAATCACAGGATGGAGAGGAGGAACAATGGAGGCACCCCGTCACTCAAAGGTATGGATCTTGTTAAGGAATAGTTTAAGGTGACATAATTACATATATGTTAGTCAAACTTAATATTAAATAATCATAATATAGGAAATGTGTTCAGAAAGTTAAATATTTTATGTTTTTTATATTTTTTTGAAGATTATTTTTGTTGAAATTATAATTTTGAATTGATGAAATTGTTGTTTTTAATGTTAAAATAGTTTAAATGTCTTGAAATACATATTTTGTCACTGGATTGTTCTTGCCTTTAGAATATCAATGTTAGGTTCTCCTGACTACTTGAAGTATGGAATGGAGTATAGTAGGAGGGGGACTTGAACTTCAACCCTATCCACTAGGATATGTTCACCCTGAGACCTTCAATATATGAATAAACTCTATGGAGAATTGACTTGTGTCCTAGTAGTGAGTGTGTCTCTCTTTACCATAGCTTCTATGTTAGTATTTTTCACCTCGATTCTATATTCCTCAGTACCTCATTTATGGAGGTGTTGATGAGTTTTTTGCAACCTCCAAGTGTCTTGTCTCCAGAATTGAGTAGGCGTATGGATCTACTATTAGGTGAATATTATTTTTCCATACCTTACTTGGTCTGGCCCCTTCTACTCTTATCTCCAATTCTACTATAATATCTTTAGGCTCATGTTATTTTGTAGTTGTGATCCTCATAGTTTCATTCTAAAACCCATACTTAAATGATCATATTTACACACCCCCAACATAGGGGTTTGGTGACCTCAATATTTGTTGCAATGCCTAGTTGTGTAGGTAAGGTTTGCAAAGGAGATTTCTCCTTTTAGGGGTGATATCAAAATACAATTGACAAAATTTCCAAGTGTTTTGGAAATCCATCTTCATAAGAGATATGTATCATTCAATGTTAAATTTGTACCATTGATCTTTTAAGTATAAAGCATAGACCCTAGTAAGTGGTCTATGTGCCAATATTTTGTAAGCTTGTTCAATAATCTCCTCACATACATATGTTAATCTTACAATTTCCTAATCCTTTTTTGTAGTTTCTTGCATTTGTTTTACCACGTCAGTTTTTATCTTGGTATTTTCATTACCGAGGACTTCTAAATTTTCATTAAAATCTATTGAGGTTAAAAAAAATTCTCTTCAAGGAAAGTGATTAGTTGGTTATGCTCAAATGACAAAAAAAAAGTTTTCACCTTTTTATTCTTCTTATTTCTTCCATTGCTACTTCACCTTGAGAAATCAACAACTATCTCATCAAAACTTTAACTGAATTTGTGGCCACAATGTGTTTTAGAATCCTCTTTTGCAGCCTATTTGAACCATATCTCCTTATCCTCTTCAAAATATTCTTAATAACATAGCTACTCTCTTCATGTATCACAAGTGTCTTTTCATCAACAAGGTTGTTGATTTCTTCTTTTCCTTTAACAATTGGAACCCCTAACAGGGTGGCAGGATCTTGCTTGGGCTAAGGTATTTTCCATTGCATCCCTAGAAATATTTGATTCTAGTTCCTAATCTATTGAGGAGATATCCTCCTACTCCTTCTTCAAACTCTGCTACTTCTTATGCAATAGTTGATATAGGCTCTGTAGCATCCACAGATTCTTCACCTACTAGTGTTGGGACATGTTCTAAAGCATGTGATGAGTCTTCAATACATGGTTTTGATGCTACATTTTCTTCAGGATGGATAATGAACATGTCCCATGTGACATATGGTTGTATTCTTCATAATTCATCGAAAACGAATAGCTTAATAAACCCATGGTGTGATACAAATGCTTATGCTCTCGATTGGACTTCTATATCCACCCTTTGGAGTAACTTCATTAATTAATATGGAATGCCAATGATCCTCCAATGTCTCTAATGTTCCAAGATCTTAAAATGTTGTGCTAGCCTAAAAACCTCGAATTACGATGGCATTTTGTGCAATTTTTGAGAAAACTCTATAGTAATTGCATTGATGTATGCAATGCATATGTCAAATAATGCCATCCATATTGTTTTTTAAAATATATGCTACATGTTAGGATTACTTTGTATTAAATCCATATCTATAGCCTCTCATATGTTCAATGTTCCCCCCGTGATTTTTTTTGAACTCGACAGTTGATTTTCACTTCTACAATAACCCACACTTTGTGAAATCTATTTTTTATTTCTTAACACTTTCCTTGCTACTGCATTTGGCCAACATTGTCGATATCCATAGTGATATTATAGGTCAATGATTCACACTCATTTCTCATTCATGGAAAATTCAAGTAATAAAGCATCAATACATATGATTAAGAATTTATCATATTGATGAAGGCATTAAAGCCATTATTTATGTTTTTCACCCAAAAGTAACTGTCTTCATTTCTAATTGTAGTTGTTTCTTTCAAAATTGGTGGCACAGATCGACTTGTTAGCTGACGAACTGATAGAGGATTCATACCATCAATATCAGTCACTCCATAGCCATATTTATAAAACATTGAGTCCTTGTCGCAATACAGATTTCCTTAATAGAATGCCCTTCCATACAATCTACCTTTTCAGTCAATGTCGGCTCCCAAAACAAAATTGATAATCTCATCAACATCTACGCTTGAAAATGACTGCAAGAACAAATTTGGTGTTCTGAATTTAATTGAGATTCTTTAATTGGTTTAAAAATTGAAATTGCCTGAGAATTCATGAATTCCCTCTGTGGGTTTCTAATTTTACTGTTTTTAAAATTGAAACTGTATGAGTTGTCTCCCTTGGCATTATTTGTTTGATTCCTTTAGACTAGCACTTGGGCATTGTTTGACATTCTGATAATTGTTGTTCAACTATGATTTGGCACTCTTGGATGATGTTACTCCTCAATGATGCCCTGTAATGAACCAACCATGCCTCTTGACAAATTGGATTTGAGTGTGTGACATAATATTTGTGAAACCATAAAGATTTGTCCTTCCCTTACAATGTCCTATTACAACAAGTTTCTTACTGGAAAACACTTTTAATGTGCAGTAGTTGTCCATATTTTCTTCATCTTTTAACACGATGATACAACACCCACGTACTAAATTTGATGGTACTGTTCAAAATTCAAGATCTTAAAGGCTACAAAATACATTGTCCTAGATGACAACAACAATTTGAAATCTTCTTTGATGTTTTTAACTTCTTCCTACCAAAACCGAAGTGAAAGAAACCAATGCCATTCGAGGAGACCACATACAATTGGATTTTTTGAATATGATTGAACTTTCGATTGGAATCTGTGTGCGAGAGAAAAGCTATTTTATGTGTAACCAAGAAATCCATGGGATAATTTGTGTGTTGTTGAGAAACATACCCCAAGTTTCTAATGTTTGTTTCACTGCATTCCGCACCTAGCCATAATCCCAAATCTGTTTGAATAAGCGTTAGGTTGATTCCATGGTTGATCACATAGAAGAATTTGAATCCGTGGAAAACCTCTCTCACTTTCCTAAACTCATACATTTCCACTTGTTTATGATTGCTTGAAGTGGGGGTAACACCCATATACCATTATATAGCATAAATTTTGGCATTCTCCATGTTTGGAACCACCCTCATTAACTTAATTGGATGATTAATATAACTACAATGAAGGTATTTACAATGCATGTCGATTGAACCTATTGTTGTCAAGTTATTTTTTAATCCCTATAGAAAATTTTACAATGTAACAATGTATTGAAAGGACCTAATGCTACATTCTAAATGTTTGGCAATAAACTTCTTATTTATATTTTATAGGTGGAAATGAAGTACATATTTGAACTAGTGTAAATCTTTATTAATGGACATAGCAATCAACATTTTCTTTGAATGATTTGATGGGCAGAATTTAACATATGTATAGGGATATTTTTTATTGATGGACCATAACCAAGATATTAAATGCAAATCGTGTAGATAATCTTGTCGCAGTTTCTCACAGTCTTAAAATGCAATTTTCAATTAGTGTTTTGACTTATACATTAAAGAAACGTATACTTTAAATACAACCAACAACTCATATCTTCACATTTCACATTAAAAAAATGACAAAGTGTTCAACATACTTTGGTTTATTGGCATATTCTAGTAGCATACTTTGGTGTATGCTTCATAAAAAAGACCTATTCATTCACAATTAAATATTCCGGTAGTGGACTTCGGTGCATATCCATGTATGTATGCTTTGCAACAAGGAGTGTTTCACTTTTATCCCCTTAACTCACCTTCTAACATTACCTTAAATAAGAATTGTTACCCCAAGATGGAAGCTTAGCTAAAGGCATGTTTATGTCCCTGATTTTACAAGGGTGCTAGAAAATTCTATCATCAATCCATGCACTTTCCTATCAACATTTTATTATTAATCTTTATGCTTTCCTATCTACATCTTCATTTTCCTATTTGAATGGACTAGATCTGAAGTTAACAATGTTATTTGTTTGTATGCCTTTGTATTAATTTTTACGCTTTCCTATTTACATGTTCTTTTTATGAATTTTCCTATTTGAAGGGATTTGATCCAAAATTAACAATGTTCTTTGTTTGTATGCCTTTCTCTAAAATTGAAAAAGGTACCATAAATTTAGTTGATATGATTTCTAAGATCAATGGTCACCAATTCATTTGTAACAACTAAGAAGAGTCTCTTTAGCATGCCCCTTTCTCTATTCCTCACCTTTAGAAATATTGCTAGCATCTCCTCTATCATAAAAAAATATGGTTTCGTTTCCATTAGGAGACATGAGCTTCTTGAAGCCCTCTACAATTTACATAGTGTATTTTGGTGCACCCTTTTACCTAGACATGTTTCCCTCCCACAAGATATATATCAGTAAATCATTTTATCCCTTGCTCCATCCAAATTTCCCATAGCCCTACCTCATGTCATATATTTTTTTTTGGAGACATCAAGAGAGTTGTTCACATGATCAATAACAATAGAGTTACATATGAGGAAGACCTACACATTGAGTTCCTCAAACATGGTATTCACTCTATCAACTTACATATTGTCAATTTGTTTCATTTATTGCGTTGTTTGATCAAGTTCTCCTTTCACATGGTTCCACCATATCATCCAACCCATTTTGAAATCAAGGTTTAGTTAAGATCCTACAATTACATGACCATCATGATTGGACACACTTAAATACCTGTTATCAAGTTTAGTTAAGATCCTGTGTTGAACGGAATAAATTTTTTTTTTTTTTAAACCACAACATTGGTCGCTTTAGTGACTAACATGTTCACCGCTAGTATTGGAAATTGGTCGCAAACACCAACCTATTAGTCGCTAGAGAGACCAACCTATTAGTCGGTCGAGTGACTAACATGTTCATCGCTAGTATTACCAATTGGTTGCAAACCCGAACCTGTTAGTCACTAGAGCGACCAACCTGTTAGTCAGTCGAGTGACTAACATGTTTGTTGCTAGTATTTCCAATTGGTCGCAAACCCCAACCTATTAATTGATAGAGCGACCAACGTGTTAGTCATTCTACCGACTAGCATTTGTCGCTAGCTAAACTTTTTCCTATTCTGAATAGGCTTTGTTTCCCAATCACTAGATCAGCGAAGATCCATGTGTGGCTGCTACACCAACGAATGTATTCCAATGAAAAAAAAACCATCTTGGTTGCAAAAATGACTCTATGATGATGAAAATTTGTCTCTACTTTGTCGCAAAAACATTCAAATTTAATAGTGTACAGAGTACACTAGAATTTTGCATGGAAACCCAATGTAGGAGAAAACCACATAATGATTTTCTTATATGTTAGAAGAAATACATTCATAGGAAGCATCGACTTCCTTATTTTCCAGCTACAACTGGAAGGAGGATCCAACCCCCTAGTTTTCAGGCTCCAACCTTAAGGAATCTCCAACTCTCTGATTCTCCAACACCAACTGGAAGGAGGCTACAACCCCATTTCCTTGCCCTGTCCAACTACCCAGAAATATAAATGTAGAAAACTTGTCACTACCATTGAATCAATCAACCTATTACTAATTTTCTATCATTACTACCACAACCTATCACTGTTACTATACTTCATCAAATGTTACCACTCAAACCCTCATACCAATATCCATAAGAATTTCTTCGAAATAAAATACTCATGAACTACTAAGACATTTTTGTGCTGGATGAATGCAAAATATAGAACCTAACACACACAATAAACCATACCTTTCAAATTGTAGCTAACCTGATGGATTAGATCTTCTGAAATTCAGATTTTCTCAACAGATCTATGCCCTTTTCTGTAAACTCATGGATGTCTGTGCTTTGTCCCATCATGGCTCATGGATTTTTGTGCCATACTACCTCTACAACTTGTGGTTTTATTTTCTTCTCCGTGCATTCAAAATTTCCTTTACTGAACCCTATGGATGTCCATGCTCTTCCATCATTAAAGCTTGCAGATGTCCACACTCTTCCTTCACTCCAACTCTGTTAAAATATTGTGTAACTGCAAAGAATATTCTTATCCCCTTTTGCGGATAAGGATAAAATATATTTATTATTGATTATATCAATCCCCTTTTGTGGATTGATCATGTTGGGAATAATAACTGACCAAATCCCCTTTTACGGATTGGTCAAACCCTAATTTTAATAGGCTAAATAAAAATACGGCCTCAGAATATATTAAAGTGGTTATAACCACCCAGAATGAGAATTCGACCCAGCCAGAATATATTAAAGTGGTTATAACCATTGTTGGCCCTTGGTTATGGAAGTAAGCAAAGAACAAGGAAGAAAAGGTAAAAAGCGAGCTTCGCAGGAGACATAGTAACTATCACTGGGTCGAAGTGAGAAAAAGAACAGAAAAGATGGAGCAAAGTGTGGAAAATCAAGCTATTGGATGAGGAGATCGAGGATGATAGATGAGAAAGGAAGATGGACCAAGGATGACTCAGGAAGTGGAAAAAGGCAATATTAGATGACTTGGAGCACCATGATATGAAGAAGGAAAGACAGACTGGCGAAGCCTGGAGAGAATGGGTCAAGTTGACCTAGGGTTGTAGACACCTAGGTTTTTGGTAAGTAAGGATTTTGACACCTAGGTTTTGATCTGAGGCCTTCAGTGATGGATTTCAATGTATAAATAGAGGTCCAGAGGACCTAGGTCAGGTTGGTACTGTGTCTTTGCCTTGTTATTGATTATTGTTCATTGGGAGAATATTGTGTTAGGGATGAGAGAAGTGTTGTGAGAGAGATCCTTCTGGTATTGTAAGATCTTTAGATGGGTGCAAAGATCAAGTCCTGTAGTTGGGTGCGCAGGAAGGGGAGAAGGAGAGAGAGAAGAGAAAGGATCTGTTGGTCAAGAGCACAGATAAGAACTGTAATCTTTATCTTAAATATATCATAAGCACAGTTCTGTGGACGTATCCCTAGAGAGAGGGTGAACCACGTACATCTGTTGTTGTGTGTGTGATTGATGCTTTGAGCTATGTTGTTGTTATATTGTTATCTGCATCATTGTATTAGATTAGATCTATAGTTGTGAAGGATAGATCTATCTAGTTGAATTGTAAGTGTATGTTATGTTGTTGTTGTAATAAGAACCACTTGATATTCCTTTGGTTGTATACATCTCTTTCCTGCAAACCCTCATAGCTTCTTCAGGTGAGACTACATCTTCTTCGCAGATGTTGCTGATAGGGCTAGTAGCTAGGGATTGTTGGTTCACTCTTGGAGTTGAACCCTGGGTCTACCCCTATGCCAACAGATGGTTCTGTTGTCGAGACAAGAATCTTTTTAAGGGATTTTCAAGTTGGTTCCTATCGAAGACAGAGATTCAGAAGTGGATAGAGGATCAAGACAAGGACTTCGCTGAAGCCCAGAACAAGAACCCTAAAATAAGCACTAAAGATTGGCTACAAAGATACATCTTCATCGACATTCATGAGATCTTCTTTGGAGGAATCCATGAGGAGCTACACGAGTGGTTGGATAGGTTATCTGACACACAGTTTGAAATCAGATCTAAACCTCCTATCGTTTGGACACCAACATTGATCCAAAAGGTCAAGAGAGTCGACAATGTTGTATCCAGAGCAATAGATCACTGGTTTGATAGTACCATTGGAGGGTATATCATCGAGTTTGTTGTTGACAGAACAAAATTGTATAGCCAAGTCGAGAGATAATTTTTCAAAGGACCTAGAGGAAAATTTTTGCACTTCCTGAAGCTAAGAATCAAGATGCTCTTGCATGAAAACCACATATTGAAGATACAATAGATTGATTGGACCTGAAAAGGATAATGTTCAAGATCTCGGACAACGACAACGACACAAAAGAAGGACATACGCGTAGTGGGAAAGTATTATGAGGAGTTCACCTTGAGAACTTGTTTAAGAAAAACTACAGGGAAGAGGGTTTCTATAGTGGAGAAGAGGTAGATCTAACCGACGAATATCATCCAGAGCCCACCAGAACAGAAGAAGGGGAAGCTGAAGAACTACGCCAAAATGAGCCAAAAACCTCAGGAATTGCACAAACTACTGAAGCAAGTAACATTAATCCTCTTGTTGTCGCAACAATACTTAGGAGTCAGAACCACCAGAGTTTTTAGAGTACTGTTACTAGTATCTCAACATCTTCTCAGACAAGAACCCTAGTCAGCTCTATGGTAGATGAATGAGACTCCCTATCTTTAGAGGAGATGGATTTGAAGATCCAGATTAGCATTGGTTTCTGTGTGAGGCCATATGGAATATTAAATGTATCATCGATGAAGCCATCAAGAGAACCCAGTTCAGCACTATGCTAAGGGACCGTGCACTGAGCTGGTACATGAAACTTGTCCAAGGACTGGCACAACCTAATCCCCTGAATGAGATCAAGAATGCAGTGATTGCAAATTTTAAGAAACCTAAGTCGAAGTCACAATGTATTAAAGAACTAAAAGAGATTAAACAAAAGGTAGTAGAACCTGTTTGGGAGTTTGACCAAATATTCAAGACCCTGATCGACCGATTAACTTTCCAGATCCCCAATGAATAGAACAAAGAATGGTTCATCACTGCGTTGTTACCACATACAAGGATCCCTCTGATGCAATAGAATATTTCATCTCAGGTAGAATCTTTGGAGATCGCCATGAAGCTTGAATCAACACCAATGGGACAATCTATCTCAGGCATTAGCCAGATCATGAGCCAACTAACTAGTTTATCTTTACAGGTCGAGGATATGAAGAAAGATAAAGGAAGAGACAAAAGGGAAGATATATGGTGTGTAATATGCATATATGAAGGCCATGATAAGGAACACTTTCCCTTATTTCATGAGTACTTGGCATCAGGGGCATCGAGCCCCTTAAAGTAGGTTAACCTACCCTGGTGTGATGTATGCAGAAATAGGCATTGCACAGGTGAGTGGTACTACATGTAGAAGTTTGTCCAGACACCCACAAACTTGTATTGTACATTATGTAAATCAGTGGGGCATGATGATCGGGATTGTAGAGCTTATGATCTCATGCATGAAAGGTCAAGAGACATATACAAGATTCAAGGGGAAGTACAACAAGAAGGAAACACTCGACAGTAAAACTCTTCACAGAGAGGAAATTTCACTTCTCGTGGTGGATACAGAGGATGAGGACATGGAGGAGGTATGGGCCGATGTCAAGGACAAATAATCTGTGACAACTGCGTGCAACTAGGACATTTAGCAAGGGATTGTCAGAATCCCTGCACAACCTATAGTTACTGTAACTCCTTAAAGCATGTCATAGAGGAATTCCTTGTGCTACTGGCTAAACTTCAGGAAAGACGAGGACCCCAACAGAAAACACAAGTACAACTGATATATGTTGAACCTCATGGAGAAAACCCCAGAGTTGTTGTTATTACTTGAGGAAGTGCTGCTACAGGAGAAGACAGAGCAACCCAAGGAAAGACTGAAAATGACCACGGAGTCAGGAAGGCTACAGAAAAGTCCCCAACATTTGATGCTAAGAAATAAAGATAGATATTCGAGGAGGCAAGGAAAAAGTTCAAAGGAGATCAAAGATATTCATCAAAGAGGCATGCCTCAGGTGTTGGTATTGTAAGATCTTCACCTAAGTGTAAAGATCAAGTCCTGCAGCTGGGTGCACAGGAAGGGGAGAAGGAGAGAGAGAAGAGAAAGGATCTGTTGGTCAAGAGCGTAGATCAAAACTGTAAGCTTTATCCTAAATATATCATAAGCATAGTTCTGTGGACGTATCCCTAGAGAGAGGATGAACCATGTACATCTGTTGTTGTGTGTGTGATTGATGCTTTGAGCTCTGTTGTTGTTATATTGTTATATGCATCATTGTATTAGATCAGATCTATAACTGTGAAGGATAGATCTATCTAGTTGAATGGTAAATGCATGTTATGTTGTTGCTGTAATAAGAACCACTTGATATTCCCCTGGTTGTATACATCTCTGTCTTGCAACCCCTCATAGATGCTTCAGGTGAGACTGCATCTTCTTCGTAGGTGTTGTCGAAAGGGCTAGTAACTAGGGCTTGTTGGTGCACTCTTGGAGTTGAAACATGGTTTTGCCCCTATGCCAACAAATGGTTCTATTGTTGGGACAAGAATATTTTTAAGGGAATGTCAAGGTTGTTCCTGTCGAAGACAAGGATTTAGAAGTGGATAGAGGATCAAGAGAAGGACTTCGCTAAAGCCTAGAACAAGAACCCTAAAATAAGTATTGAATATTGGCTACAAAGATACATCTTCACCGACATTCACAAGATCTTCCTTGGAGGAATCCATCAAGAGCTACACGAGTGGTTGGACAGGTTAGCTGACACACAGTTTGAAATCAGATTTAGACCACCTATGGTTTGGACACCAACATTGATCCAGAAGGTCAAGAGAGTCGACAACGCTATATCCAGAGTAGTAGATCACTGGTTTGATAGTACCATTGGAGGGTATATCACCGAGTTTGTTGTTGACAGAAAAAAATTGTATAGCCAAGTTGAGAGATACTTTTTCAAAGGACCCAGCGGAAAATTTTGCACTTCCTGAAGCTAAGAATCAAGATGCTCTTGCATGAAAACCACATCTTGAAGATACAGTAGATTAATTGGACCTGAAAAGGCTAATGTTCAAGATCTTAGATAGCGACAGTGACATAAAAGAAGTACATACTCACAGTGGGAAAGTATTATGAGGGGTTTACCTTGAGAACTTGTTTAAGAAAAACTACGGGGAAGATCCTTTCTATAGTGGAGAAGAGGTAGATCTAATTGATGAAGAGCATCCAGAGCCCACTAGAACAAAAGAAGGCAAAGCTGAAGAACTATGCCAAAATGAGCCATAAACCTCAGGAATTGCATGAACTACTGAAGTAAGTAATGTTAATCCTCCTATTGTCCCAACAATACTTAGTAGTCAAAACCACCATAGTCTTTACAGTATTGTTACTAGTAGCTAAATATCTACTTAGACAAGAACCCTGTTCATCTCTATGGAAAATGAAATGATACTCCCTATCTTTAGAGGAGATGAATTTGAAGATCCAAATTAGCATCGGTTTTTGTGTGAGGCCATTTTGAATATTAAAAATATCACCGATGAATCCATCAAGAGAACCCGGTTTAGAACTACGCTAAGGGACCATGCACTGAGTTGGTACATGAAACTTGTCCAAGGACTGGCACAGCCTAAGCCCCTGAATGATATCAAGAATGCAATGATTGCAGAGTTTAATAAACCTAAGTCGAAGTCACAATGTATTACAAAACTAAAAGACATTAAACAAAAGGTAGTAGAACATGTTTGGGAGTTTGACCAAATATTCAAGACCCTTACAGGTTGATTAAATTTCCAGATCCCTGATTAATGGAACAAAGAATGGTTCATCACTGTGTTGTTACCACACATAAGGATCCCTATAATGCAACAAAAGATTTCATATTAGGTAGAATATTTGGAGATCGTCATGAAGCTTGAATGAACACCAATGGGAAAATCTAGCTTAGGCATTAGCCAGGTCATGAGCCAACTAACTAGTTTGTTTTTATAGGTCGAGGATATGAAGAAAGATAAGGGAAGAGACAAAAGGGAAGATATATGGTGTGTAAGATGCAGATATGAAGGCCATGATAAGGAACAATGTCCCTTATTTCATGAGTACATGGAATTAGGGGAACCCATCCCCTTAAAGCAAGTTAACCTACCCTGGTGCGGTGTATGCAGAAATAGGCATTGCCCAGGTGAGTGCTACTACATGTAGAAGTATATTCAGACACCCACAAACTTGTATTGTACATTCTGTAAATCAGTGGGGCATGATGATTGGGATTATAGAGCTTATGATCTCATGCATGAAAGGTTGAGAGACATATACAAGATTCAAGGGGAAGTACAACAAGAAGGAAACACTTCCCAGTACAACTCTCTGGGGAGAGGAAATTTCACTCCTCGCGGTGGTTACAGAGGATGAGAATGTGGAGGAAGTATGGGACGATGCCGAGGACAAATAATCTGTGAAAATTGCATGCAACTAGGACATTTAGCAAGGGATTGTCAGAATCCCTGCACAACCTATAGTTATTGTAACTCCTTAGAGCATGTCATAGAGGAATGCCCTGTGTTGCTGGCTAAACTTCAGGAAAGACAAGGACCCCAGCAGAACCGACAAGTACAACTGATATATTTTGAACCTCATGGAGCAGACCTTAGATTCGTTGTTAATACTCGAGGAGGCGCTGCTACAGGAGAAGACAAAGCAGCCCAAGGAAAGACTAAAAATGACCACGAAATCAGGAAGGCTACAGAAAATACCCCAACATTCGATTGTAAGAAAGAAAGACAGATATTTGAGGAGGAAAGGAAAGAGTTCAAAGGAGATCAAGGATATTCATCAAAGAGACAGACAGAAATCAAAGAATATGGCATGCCTCAGGCATTTGATCCATCTACATCGCCAACAGAAGGTATCCCAGTGGACATCGATGGAGTAAGAACCTTTGTAGATTTTGAGATAATTGAAATTGTTGATGATAGCTACCCTTACCCTACATTATTAGGAATTGATTGGGCCTTTGACAATTCCACTATTGTTTATCTAAAGAAAAGACACATGAAATTTGAGAAAGATGGCCTTAGGGTCATTACACCATTATATCCAGATGAGTCTAATGTCCCCACTTCAGGACATCATCACAGGGCAGAGATTTATGATGACCAGAGTAGCCAGATGGGTGCTAGAGTGAGTACAGGGGTATTTGAGAGGCATTGTGGGGCCCATCTTGCATTGATGATCATATTCCATCATTATGAGCCATTCCGCACAGGTTGTCTTTGGTTTCATTGCATTCCGACGATTTCCATGATTTTGACTATTTTGAGTTATAAGTCAATGGAATTCATTGAAGAGGTCATTTTGGGCACATTACTTGGAGGAACCTCTCAGTGTAATAGCACATTGGAATTGGGAGGAGAAACACTACAGGATGGGATGGCTATAAGTGACTTTCAGTGGCCAGGGAAGCCACAAGGAGAGATAAGGAGCTTTTCAAAGGTAAAAAGGTTAATTAATTAATTAAAGTGATTTAATTAATTAATTAATTATTAATAAAATGAAAGTCACTTTGGAGGGACAAGGTGAG
>ML779663.1:206194-223890 GCA_009831015.1 Picea engelmannii
TCATTCATGTATGATCTTATTTTGATTTCTGGCTTCTAGCTAGTGAGCCCAATATTGGGGGTTTTGAGGGTTTTGACATAACAAACCCTAGAGGACGATTCAGTGGTGAAAGATTCCACCTATCCTGTCCCAAGATTGGTCTCGGAGATGCAATACTCTCCCACACCATTCTAGTTCTAGATATACTCAGTTACAGGAGGATTCTACATCAGTTTCATGTGTAGATAGAGAGAGGGCGCACCAGTTGAGGGATTCCAGCAAGAGGGGTGCACCATCTTTGGAGAGAGATTCGTTGTAGGATATTGGAAGGGACGTTGAGGATTCTATCACTTGGGTTTTCATTGCAGGGCCTTGGAAATCAGATCTAGTGCTTTCTGAGACAGCTTTATGGCTCAGATTATTTCTTGAGTAGTGGGGCGAATTGAAGAGAAGGAGGGCATTTTTGAGATCCAGATCTAGTCCATTTGGAGGGGTTACACTTTAGATCTGACCCTGAGACTTTACCTAGTGACTTGCAGTGTCCCGATCTATATTTATGGAGAGTTTAAAATCATTTGGAGGCCTCCTTCAGCAGGGTTGAATTATCTAGGTTTTCAGTCATCCAGTGGGGCGCACCATTTAGTGGGGGATTTCAGATCTCCAGAGATTGAGAGGGATCTTGGAGATTCGGTCACTTGGGTTGTTCTTACCATCACCTGATCTATTAGTTGGCATATTTATTAGGGTGTTTGGACGCTTTTGGTAGTAGGGATGAGTTATTGAGGGTTTCAGCCTTCTATTGGACCATGGCATTCTTCAGTTGGAGAGTTTGGCATTCAGATATGCTTGTATTGATCTTCATTTCTTATTCAGCCTTTGGAGGCATCCTTTGTATTAGTGGGAGAATTTTGTAGCATCTCTTATCTATTATCTATCTTCTTGTCCATCTATTGAGCATTCCATATCGGCATCTTCATTGTAGCCGGTTTCTCTATTTTATGAATAAAGAAGATTTGAGATGTTTTGGCTTGTCTATCTTATTTCATATGGTTGAGGTATGTTCCATGGTTATATCTTTTTGTTATTTGCTGCATACACACATCTAAACACATATAAACAAGTAGATCAACAAACTGTTTGATGAAATACCACAACCAGGAAAAAGTTTAAAAAAGACACCAAAATAGTGATGATCCTTGCATAATGTCTTGGGATCATTACAGTGGTATCAGAGCTTAAATCCTGCAAACCTGGGGGGTCTTCCATAGGGATAAATGGATAGTTGCAAAAAAGTGGATAAGATAGCCTTTGAGATACCATGGTTGGAGATCATGTATGACGGCCTTAGCAAGGAAACTAAGGCTACAATAACCTTCCTACAATATGCAGCCTTTAGAAATCCCCATTGGAGAAAATGGGATATTTTATAGGGGATGATCATAGTAGGTGAAAAGAAAAAAGATGCAGCTATATGGTTGGAAGAACAGAGAAACCCCATGCCCAGTAGAAGAATGCAACCTTGCCACAGTTGCAAGGGGCCATGGGAACTAGATCATAGGTGCAGGGGTAAAGATCAAGAGTGCATTATTGAGGCATGTCATGATAGTGAGGGTGAGGTGTGTGAGGATGGAGCGATAGATGTGGATTCAAAGCAGTCAGATGATGACAGTGACTCTTGCATAGAGGCTAGTGATAGTGACTCTACCTCAGAGGATAGTGATCATGACTCTTGCACAGAAGCTAGTGATGCTTGCATGCTTGAGAAGGAGGATGACCCTTGTGTAGTGGATAGGCAACTGGATGGACAGGACGATAGCCCCAATGTCTCAGCAGAAACGTCACATACCATTGATGACCTTACACCTTAGCAGAGTTGTGACACTAGTGAGGAGTCACACATGTTAGCACCTAGAGATGATGAGCTTCCTATGGGGGCCGTGACACATCTGAAACCTATTCAGACACCCATGATAGACACGTCATATGAGGAGATCAGTGGCACGTCAAGTATGATGGATGAGCCTAGTGTGAGGGATGCACACCATGGACAGGTAGACCCACAGATCCAGGAGGAGGTACAGGACGTACATGTAGTTGACCCCACACATACAGGTCAGTCAGAGGAGATGGAGTCACATCTATTAGAGACTCCAATGGTTGAGCAGATGGCAGAGGTTGACAGGTGGATGGAGCACTTACTTCCATGATTTGATTGCATGGATGAGGATGAGCTCTTTGGCAGTCAGGATGACGATAACACATGTCTGGATACAACTATATGGGATCTAGGCGCAGATGATAGTAGCAGGTTGAGTGCACAGGAGGATACAGTTGCTCATACAGGATACAGTGTGAGTCAGGGGGAGATGGTATCTAGTAATGGGATGCAGTGGCATACAGGAGTACCTAGTGGCACAGTAGACTACAGGTAGTTCATCACTTTATCTTCTGCAGAGAGTGTTGTTAGTGATGGCACTAGCAGTGAGAGGCATGAGGGGGTACCCCAGCATGACTATGATCAGGAATCACACCACTTAGCAACACAATTGGGAGTTAGTGAGGATATGATCAGGGTAGCCACTAGACATATTGATAACATGAATGCAGTGATGGAAGATTACAGTTGGAGAGCATCAGTGGCATAGGGTAGCTCAGATGGAGGACTTTCCATGGATGATTTTCACACTCTCTAGGAGAGAGTGCCTATGATGAGGACTGACTACCAGCAGTTGTTGACAGACAGAAACTACCTACTGGGGATTGATGAGTTGTATCATAGGGCCCTGAGGGGGAAGGAGTTGGAGGTAGACCGACTCACTCGAGAGTTGGAGAGCACTCGAGGATTCTTGAGAGGCACACAGACTGGCCTTCAAGAATCAGAGTCTATATCAGATGGGTGTCTTGAGGAGATTCATCAGAGATCCAATTCATCTGTCTTAGTGGACAATCAGATGTATCAGTCAGTCACATTGACAAAGGATGTTGATGATCTAGCAGAGGAGCACCAGTCGATGGGGGACACTTCCATTTGTGTCTTGGGAGTAGTTGATCTCCATATAGAGATTGATCCATTTGTACGCCCAAGATCTGTGATGCAGCATGAGCTTGTGGGAGATGACATGAGTATGCCGGAGCATACTGTGATGAGTGATATCTCACAGAGAGATTTCGAGGTGTATGGTGGCATTTGGAGGGGTATAATGCCTTGTAGGGAGGAGACACACTCAGGGGAGTATGTAGATGTCACTCCTCTATAACAACACATAGTTGTGAGAGATCACCTTCACCATTTCAACAGTTGCATGGTAGATGAGAGATGGAGGTTGGTTGACCAACAGTAGGAGGGTTTACTTCTGGTTGTACTAGATGGTTTGGACTCTGTGATGACCACATGAGAGCATCTTTCATGGATATCGATGGACAAGCTTCTGGTCGAATCATTGGGATTGAACAAAGCATGTGACACCTTCCAGTCCTATAGTCAGCTGTAGATGTTTCTATTAGCCTGTCCTGACACTTTTATCATAGACAACAACATGAGGAGGGATAGGCCATGGCTGGGAGAATGGAGAGTGAGTAGGTTGAGACTATATGACAAGAGTACTTTTACGACATATAGCAGGTCAGAAGTGGACCGTGTTAGATAGGCAGTTGAGACTTGGTGTGTGATGGTGAGCATCATAGACCTGGTGATGACAGATGAGCGCAGTGGGATTCCGACAATGATCATCCCAACACAGGAGCAGCTAGCGGAGACTGGAAGTGATAAAATTCCATGTTTCCATGGGATCCAGGAGTTCACTTGGTTAGCAGGATGTTTCACTACATGACAACCCAGGTGGTGCCAGAGAGCCACACACTCCACCTTGTCTTGGTTTGGAGTGGGTCGACAGGTACTTGTCCTATGGGGCGAGACCTTTTCTTCCTCTTGATAATCATGATATGGCATGGAGATGTTTGGACAGGTACTTCTTCTACAGAGGTGTCTATGCCAATACAGTTTCTGGGCAGCAGGTTCGGTGGTCACAGGTATTTCAGCTTGAGGATCCCGGCGAGGAGGATCCTTTATGTATGTAGGGGACATACAGTTGTGGATAGAGTAGTGCAGTTTCAGTAGGAGGATCATCGACACAGGTTTGCATGGGACCCAGGGATTGTAGGATTGAGCATTTCATTGACTGACAGGGGAGAGTGGACCATTGCAGGGGAAAGTTATTCTAACTTTCCATTTAGCACAACGCTTGAGGGTGCCTCATGGAGATCTTGCAGTACCTCATTCTAGAATCATCATGTGTAGTTGATTGAGACTGTGTGAATCTTGGTAGAGATTTGGAGAATGGACTCATTCTGAGATGAGGCCATGGGTCAGGTGCAGGAGGTTCATAGGGTTGATATCTTCCAGGACTATTCTTCACAGAGTATTGCAGTTCACTTCCTGATATGGGATCCAGGGGGTGGAGTGTGTTATTGTTCATCGTTGGATGGGTTCTACTATGTATCCCACAGGTGGACATGGGATCCTGGTATTTTACTTCGGGGAATTTCGGTATTGCTTGAGGACAAGCAATTTTCTAGCAGGGAGGACTGTAATGTCCCCACTTTGGGACATCATCACAGGGCAGAGATTTATGATGACCAGAGTAGCCAGATGGGTGCTAGAGCGAGTACATGGGTATTTGAGAGGCATTTTGGGGTCCATCTTGCATTGATGATCATATTTCATCATTATGATCCATTCCACATAGGTTGTATTTGGTTTCGTTGCATTCAGACGATTTCCATGATTTTGACTATTTTGAGTTATAAGTCAATGGAATTCATTGAAATGGTCATTTTGGGCACATTACTTGGAGGAACCTCTCAGTGTAATAGCTAATTAGAATCAGGAGGAGCAACACTACAGGATGGGATGGCTAGAAGTGACTTTCAGTGGCTAGGGAAGCCAGAAGGAGAGATAAGAAGATTTTCAAAGGTAAAAAGGTTAATTAATTAATTAAAGTGATTTAATTAATTAATTAAATATTAATAAAATGAAAGTCACTTTGGAGGGACAAGGTGATCCAAAAAGTATAAAAGGAAGGCAAGGTCCTCTACTCATCATTCATATATGATCTTATTTTGATTTCTGGCTTCTAGCTAGTGAGCCCAATATTGGGGGTTTTGAGGGTTTTGACATAACAAACCCTAGAGGACGATTTGGTGGTGAAAGATTCCACCTATCTTGTCCCAAGCTTGGTCTCAGAGATGCAATAATCTCCCACACCATTCTAGTTCTATATATACTCAGTTGTAGGAGGATTCTACATCAGTTTCATGTGCAGATAGAGAGAGGGCGCACCAGTTGAGGGATTCCAACAAGAGGGGTGCACCATCTTTGGAGAGAGATTCGTTGTAGGAGATTGGCAAGGCCGCTGAGGATTCTATCACTTGGGTTTTCATTGCAGGGCCTTGGACATCATATCTAGTGCTTTCTGAGACAGTTTTATGGCTCAGATTATTTGTTGAGTAGTGGGGCGAATTGAAGAGAAGAAGGGCATTTTTGAGATCCAGATCTAGTCCGTTTGGAGGGGTTACACTTCAGATATGAACCTGAGACTTTACTTGGTGACTTGCAATGTCCCGATCTATATTTCTGGAGAGTTTCAAAGCATTTGGAGGCCTCCTTCAGCAGGGATGAATTATCTAGGGTTTCAGTCATCCAGTGGGGCGCACCATTCAGTGGGGGATTTCAGATCTCCAAGGATTGAGAGGGATCTTGGAGATTCGGTCACCTGGGTTGTTCTTACCATCACCCGATCTATCAGTTGGTATATTTATTAGGGTGATTGGACACTTTTGGCAGCAGGGTCGAGTTATTGAGGGTTCCAGACTTCTATTGGAGCATGGCATTCTTCAGTTGGAGAGTTTGGCATTCAGATATGCTTGTATTGATCTTCATTTATTATTCAGCCTTTGGAGGCATCCTTTGTATTAGCGGGAGAATTTTGTAGTAGCTCTTATATATTGTCTATCTTCTTGGCCATCTGTTGAGCATTCCAGATCGACATCTTCATTGTAGCCGGTTTCTCTATTTTATGAATAAAGAAGAATTGAGATGTTTTGGCTTGTCTATCTTATTTCATATGGTTGAGATATGTTCCATGGTTATCTCTTTCTGTTATTTGCTGCATACACACATATAAACACATCTAAAAGGTAGATCAACAAAGTGTTTGACGAAATACCTCACTCAGAAAAAGTTTTAAAAAGACACCAAAATAATGATGATCCTTCCATAATGGCTTGGGATCATTACAATGAGGGTCCACGATACACATAACCTATTAGAGAAGAGGACCATGCATTTGAACTGGAAAACATCTACAAATTAATGGTCAGATAGAAAGATTATATCAACCCTACAATTGACAGGAATCTTAGCTAGCGAAGTGACAGTACATGTTCATTCGACTGAGAAGAAGCACTAGAGAACTGGTAGAACGAGATGTACAAAGTATATACAAGAAAATGTGCTAGGCTAACCAGAGAAGTTCGTTGGATTGACACAATAGTGAATAATCTACCCACATTTGATGGGCTGAACCCCTTAGAAAACTTCTTATCAGAATTTGAGACAAGTGTACCAACACAAAAGAGGCTGTTGGCAATGGATGAGGCCATGAAAGACATACCAACAAGATGGTGGGGGACACATAAAAACAATATTACAGACTAGATAGAATGACAAACTTTGATGACAACACGGTTTTCAACACAAGTAGGAAGCTACGAAGCATGGTACACAGGTCGAAGCTGCCCAATGTACCATGTACGAAGATGTGAAGAGGCCTGGAGTGACATTCCTAGAGAAAAATGGGTACAAAGATTCGTCAATACACTAGATACCACCCTGATTAACTGGTACCTTCAAGAAGAGTTGCGCCTAGTCACTTAAGAATGAGAAGGTATGATCCAGAATTTTATAACCACCTTTTTGCTTGATAGTGAATTTCCTTCTGTAGATCAATCACTACATATGGAGAGACATAAAGTATTTAAGGAGGCATTTGGCCTCCCTTTGGAGAAAGAAGAGGATGAATGGAATCCGCCCCTCCAGAAATTGCAAACCTTCTACAATATCAATGCCGATGAAGACGATGATCCAAGAAAGGTGAATATCACAGAAAAAGAAGGTCAAAGAGATGTGGAAGGACCAGGAGTTGAACTTCCATTCATTGGACAACAAATAAAGATAAATAAAGTCAATATAAGGACAAAGGAGACACCAAAGCTTGCTAATGTCAGAGATTGTTGGGACGCTGCTACCACTGACAAAATCACATAATTATTGCACGATTTTCGGGACTTGTTCTCGACCAAGTTCATTGATATGAAGGGAATCAAAGGACCTATGAGAGAAATGATAATACCTTTGAAACCAGATGCGAAGCTAGTCAAGAAAAGACCCTACAGATTGAACCTAAAATATAAGGAAAAACTAAAAATTAAGATCGAAATAATGCTGGAAGCAGGGATTATTGATCCTGTTGAAGAGTCGGAGTGGATTAGCCCCATGGTAGTGCAATATAACAAGACATGTGAGATAAGGATTTGTGTAGATATTAGGAACATGAATGATTCTTGTCTACATGATCCTTTCCATACACCTTTCAAAAATGAAGTGCTGGATAAAGTGAGAGGCCAAGAAGTATATTCTTTTATAGATGAGTTTTCAGTATACCATCAGAGCCTCATCAACAAGGAGGACCCAAATAAGACCACATTTTCCATAGAGTGGGGATCCTACCAATATACAGTAATGCCATTTGGACCGAAGAATGCCCCAACCATCTTTTCCAGGGTGGTGGTTGAAGCATTCAAAGAATTTTTTCATAAGTTTTTAGAAGCATACTTTGATGACTTGATTGTTTTTAGTTTGTTGAAAAATCATATTGAATGTCTAAGTCTAATGTTGGATAAATGTAGGCTATGTCAAATTTCTTTGAATTTGAAGAAGTGCATCCTCTTCTCACCATTTGGAGTATTATTAGGTCATATTGTATGCAAACAAGGATTGTTGGTGGATCCATCCAAAATTGCAACTATAATTGATTTACCACCACCTATATCAGTCAAACAACTGCACACTGTGCTAGGACATATTGGCCATTATAGTAAATTTATCAAAGGATATTCTTAGATTACTATGTCAATGGAGAATTTATTAAAGAAATACTGTCAGTTTGGTTGGACAGACGAATTCCAGCAGAGCTTTGACAAACTGAAACAAAAGATGGTGACTGCACCCATTCTAGTCTTTCCAGACTGGAGCAAGGAATTTCATGTGCATTTTGATGCATCTTCTATTGCATTAGGAGCAGTACTAGTAAAACCTGGAGAAGGGGAAATTGACCATCCATTAGCATTTTCCAGTAGAAAACTATCTACAACTGAAATCAATTACACTACTACAGAGAGAGAGGGATTAGCCATGGTGTATGCATTGCAAAAATTCTGACACTACTTGTTGGGAGGACACTTTAAAATGTTTACTGATCACTCCATGTTGAAGTACCTAGTCAACAAGCCAGTTTTGGGGGGGAGAATCTACATATGGCTTCTCCTGTTTCAAGAATATGATTTTGACATCATAGTTAAGCCAGGAAGAATGAATAAGGGCACAAACTAGTTGTCGAGGTTGGAGCATGGAGAAGAACCTACCAGTCTGGAGGATACACTACCAGATGCACAACTGGTCACCATTATAGATATTGATGACCAATTTGTAGACATAGTCCATTTCCTGTCAACAGGAATGGCTCCAGCCGAGTACAAAATTCCGCAGAAGAAACAACGAGTGGTGCGCACTGCAGATTTTTCACTGATAGTTGGTCAACTATATAAAATGGGACCTAATGAGATCCTAAGAAGATGTGTGATGGAGGAAAAAATCCCTATGATCCTCGAAGAATCTCGTGAACACATTGCAGGAGGACATTACACAAGAAAAGAAATTGTGCAGAAGGTTCTGCGAGCTGGCCTTTGGTGGCCTACGTTACACAGAGATGATAAAGAATATGCCAGAGCATGCAGTGTATGCTAGTGAGTTGGAAAACCATCCCGAAGAGATGAGATTCCATTAGCATCACAAATGAGCCTACAAGCATTTGAAAAATGGGCCATTGACTTCAAGGGACCTATAAACTCACCAAGGAAGCGCACTGGAGAAAGGTATATTATCACTATGATAGAATACTTGACTAGATGGGACGAATCAAGAGAAGTCAAGGACTATAGTGCATATTCAACAACGCATTTTATATTTGATGACATAATAACCGGGTTTGGATGCCCTAAGGTCCCTATGAGTGATCAAGGTACACACTTCATCAATAAGATAGTTGAATCCCTGACTGAAGAATTTGTAATCCACCATCATAAGATTACACCTTATCATCCACAAGCAAATGGAACAGTTGAAGAATTCAACAAGATCTTGGAGACACCATTAACAAAGATTTGCAGTGTGAACAAGGATGACTGGGATTTGAGAGTACCAGCAGTACTTTGGGCTTATAGAAACACTTGCAAGAAATTAACAATGCAGACCCCTTTCAAGTTGGTTTATGGTCTTGAAGATGTTGTCCCAATGGAGTACTTGGTACCAAGATTAATAATTGTTTCATTTATAGACATGGATAATATTGGCGCTATTCATGAGAGGCTAGAATAGTTGGTCGAGCTAGAAGAAGATAGATTCATTGTAGGCTTCCATCAACAAATTCAGAAGGAACGAGAAAAGGCCTATCATGACTGACACATGAAGAAGAAGATATTCAGGCAAGGTGATTTAGTACTGGTATATGACATTAAGTTTATCAAACACCCTGGGAAGTTTAGAATGCATTGGCTAGGGCCATATGAGATTGCCTATGTTACAGAAGGAGGAGTTGTGCAACTGAAGACAATGAAAAAGAGACTGGAAGGAAGGATTGGTGAATGGGAGTCGGCTAAAATTGTACTATGACAACCAGCTACCTCATAGTTCTCACTAGAATCAAGAAGACAAGGGTCCAGGTACTAGGTGCATTTGAAACTGGGTACTAGACACAGAAAAGACAGTCTGCACAAGGATGGAAAGGAGGCATAAAGTAGAAAGCAAGGGCTGGACTGTGCAGTTGAAAGTTGAAGTAAAACAAGAGAATCAAATCTCAAGTGCCTCGATATGAGTCGCAGGTGAGTGTTGGGGGCCTATTGTCCCTTGGTTATGGAAGGAAGTGAAGAATGAGGAAGAAAAGGTAAAAAGAAAGCTTCGCGGGAGACACAATGACTGTCACTGGGTCGAAGTGAGCAAAAGAATAGAAAAGATGGAGCGAAGTGCGAAAAAGAAAGCCATTGGATGAGGAGATCGAGGATGACAGATCAATAAGGAATATGGACCAAGGATGACTCAGGAAGTGGAAAAAACCAGCATTAGATGCCTTGGAGCAGCACGAGATGAAGAAAGAAAGACAGGTTGGAAAAGACAGAAAAGAATGGGTCAAGTTGACCTAGGGTTGTAGACACCTAGGTTTTTGGTAATTAGGGTTTTTGTCACCTAAGTTTTGAACTGAGGTTGTCGGTGAGGGATTATAATGTATAAATAGAGGTCGAGAGGATCTAGGTCAGGTTGGTACTGTGGCTTTGCCTTCGTATTGATTATTATTCATTGGGAGAATATTGTATTAGGGGTGAGAGAAGTGTTGTGAGAGAGAGCCTTCTGGTATTGTAACATATTCAATTGGGTGTGAAGATCAAGTCCTGTAGTTGGGTGCGTAGGAAGGGGAGAAGGAGAGAGAGAAGAGAAAGGATCTACTGGCCAAGAGCGTAGATCATAAATGTAAGCTTTATCCTAAATATATCATAAGAACTGTTTTGTGGAGATAGCCCTAAAGAGAGGGTGAACCACGTACATCTGTTGTTGTGTGTGTGATTGATGCTTTGAGCTATGTTGTTGTTATATTGTTATCTGCATCATTGTATTAGATCAAATCTATAGTTGTGAAGGACATATCTAGCTAGTTGAATGGTAAATGCATGTTATGTTGTTGTTGTAATAAGAACCACTTGATATTCCCCTGGTTGTAGACATCTCTGTCCTGCAACCCCCTCATAGCTGCTTTGGGTGAGACTGCATCTGCTTCGCAGGTGCTACCGAAAGGGCCAGTAGCTAGGGTTTGTTGGTGTTCTCTTGGAGTTGAACCTTGGGTCTGCCCCTATTCCAGCAACCACCCAGAATTAGAAGTCGGCCCTGCCAGTGAAAAGACACTTATTCAACACCTGCCAGATTGTATAAATAAGAGAGGCTAGCACCTCATTTGGAAACACACACAGCTCACTCATCTAGTGCACAAGTATTGAAGGAATATGTAGTTACCAATTGTTGGAAGAAGGAAGAGAAGAGAGGCGGATCTCTAGGAGAGGAATTTCTGTATTGCTTGGTTCATTGTCTTGGCATTGTATTGGCTATCTATATTAAGGAAGTTTTGTTGGGTTTTCTTCCCCTTGAGGGTTTCCCAGGATAAATGCTATTGTAATCTTGTGATTATGTTTCTCTCAGTGATCCTATCTATGTTATTGTTATCTAGTAAATTGAAATCAACCTAATAATAGAAGAAACTTTAACATCATATCAGAGCATCTTTAACAGGAAAAAGAAAAACATCATTGTTGACGTACATGAAAATTAGGGTTTTTTATTAAAGAATGTTTTCAGCCTCAAATCCATCTAGAAAGGTGTGCCCTACCTCAAGGAACATTTTGGCATCCTCAACGTACTTTTTCAGTGGCTAGATCTCCTAGAAAGTGAAACCCTAGTTTTCATAAAGTACCAAAAAACTAGAAGTACCAATGTACCAGTGTAGAAAAAGTACCAGAAAACCAGAAGCACCAATCCAAAAATCTGCAGATCAATTTTGGAGGGGCAAAAGTTAGATTTTCTGAAATCTAAACACACTAGGCTACTCGCCTCAGTATAGCGCATCTTTTGGTGAGTCCAGTTTTCAAATCCAATTAATTTTATATTTTTATTATTTCTATAGCCCAGAGGGCTAAGGTTTCTTCTACAAGAAATAATGGCTACCAGCATGAGGGTAGAAGATAGGTTGGAAGGATCTAGAAACTTCAGATCTTGGAAGCATAGGTTGCAGATGATTCTAGACAAGAATGATCTCCTAGAACATGTTATAGTGGGTGTACTAGAACCAAATGAACAAGAGAAAAAGACCAAGAATAAGAAGAATGAAAAGAAAGAAAAGAGAATCATGTCAGATTCAGTAAAAGATCACTTGATCCCTCATATATCCGAACTACAAAAAACAAGGAACATGTATGAAGCACTCAACAAATTATATGAAAGAAAAGACATTAGCCGAAATCTTACCTTAAGAAATCAACTTCGTAATATGAATATGGACAACTCAGAATCTGTCACATCCTATCTTATGAGAGTTTCTTAGATCAGAGATCATCTTGCAGCTATTGGAGATCTCATTAGTGACAAAGAACTTGTAATCACAACCCTAAATGGGTTTCCAACATTTTGTATTCCTTTTGTACAAAGAGTGTCTGCAAGAAGCAAGGTACCCAAGTGTTGAAAAGTCAGCAAGAAACATGTGTCTACGTTAGTTTCCCCTTAATTAAATCAGACAATAAATATTAATCTATTATCTCATTCATAACTGAGTGATTTGAAATTGTAATAGAATTATAAGTGTAGTTAAGTGAGTTAAGCTTAGTTGTATTAGTGTGAGTTCAGTGAATTAATTATTCATTAATTCACAATCAGTTAACTCGCATGCAACTGAAGATTCACCACGGTTAACTACATGCATGTCATTCCAATGGACATCAGTTGAGATAACAGGTGAAAGGGACAATTTGGCTATCAGTTGTGATTTGTTCACACATGCACTGGATATGCTTATGATCATGTGCAAATGAGGCAATTGTATTCATTCGATTCATTGTGAGAATTTGGATTGCAGAGTTGGTGCAGAGGAGGCAGGTTGTCTAGACATGGAAATTGACGCATGTATTTGCTAATTTGTGTATGAAAGTGTGAGATGATTGTATTGTATTGAGAGCTCTTGGATTAGAGTTTTTATGAGATTGTTTCATGATTCATGATATACATAATATATGATAGTGGGGTTTTTAGCTTTATGCTTTCCCAGTAAAACTTTTGTGTTGTATGTTATTGATATTTCACTTTGTGCATTATGGTTGTGATCATGGTTTAAATTGCTTTTGCAAAAGTAATAGTAGAAGCGATTATGTATTTAACAAGTGGTAGAAATTGTTAGATCAGGAGAATCATAGGAATACATTAATTTGTATCAAATTTTCTACATGGTATCAGAGCCACGGAGGCCACGGAGTCACAGAAGTGAGGTGCGAACATAATTGCATTCTCGCAGGTCTCGTCTCTAGCAGGGTGCGAACTCTAGTACTGAAAACTTCCGGTGTTTTCAAGAACAGAAATTATCGCAGGCAAATACACTAGAAGGGTGCGAACTTCATTGGAATTATCGCAGGAAAATACACTAGCAGGGTGCAAACTTCCCTCACTGTAACAGTGGAGCAGGGTGCAAACTTCTAGGGCATTCTCGCAGGTGAATACACTAGTAGGGTGCGAACTTGAAAGGAAAGTTCGCAGGCTATACATAGGCAGGGTGTGAACTCCCCTCAGGCTGCTCTCAGGTAGGGTGCGAACCTCCCAGGGCAAGGGGAAAGTGAAGGGGTTGAGTTTTGGGTTGGATAACATTCAAATTTGCAATATTTTCTTGGTGCGACACTTGATTCAAGATCGAAATGTCTTTCAATGGCTTGAGGTTGGATTATGCACTCGAGGGAATCTCTAACTACATTGCATGGAAGGACAGGATGGAGGCAGTGCTTGAAGACAATGGCTTGAAGGGTTACATTGACGTAGATGTTCCTAAGCCAGATGCGACAAACACTGCAAATCTTGATGCATGGAAAAAGAAAGTGGCAAAGGCGAGGAGGATTTTGTTGGAGGGAGTACGAGACCACATTGTCTCAAGTCTCCATGGGAAAACCACACCATATGCAATGTGGAAGGTTTTGACAGATCTGTTCCAAAATAGTAGAGACCATAGGAAATTGGTGCTCAAAGATAAACTCAGGAAGATTAAGATGGAGAAAGGTGACACCATTCCAAAATATCTCACAAAGTTTGTCCAATGTCAGGATGAGCTTGGAAGTGTGGGAATAATAGTCATTGTTGATGATTTGGTGAGCTTGGCACTCCTAGGGCTTCCTAAGAGTTGGCACAGTTATCAAGACTCTGTCAATGGAAGGGAAAAATTACCGGATTGGGAACGACTATGGTTGGATCTGGTGCAAGAGGATTTTAGGAGGAACACTAGAGATGGATATTCATCAAAGCATGATGATGAAGAGGATTGTGCTTTGACTGCCAAGGCAAGGAAAGGGGAAGAGAATAAATTCCAATCAAATTTTGAGTCTAAAGTCAAGAAGCTGGATTTTTCCAAAGCGAAGTGTTTTCACTGTCATCAACATGGGCATCTTGCTACTAACTGTTCGCAGAAGAAGAATAACAAGATGGTTGTTGGAGCTTCAACTAGTGAGGCTCTTGTCTCACAATTTGAGCTTGACTTCACTTTGATCGCATGCATGGCATCAAGTGCATCGGGATCAGTGTGGTATTTGGATAGTGGCGCTTCCTTCCACATGACGGGAGATAAAGAGTCTTTCATTGACTTGGAGGAGAGAGATCTCATAATGCATATAGAGATGGGCAATGATGGAAAATACAGTGAAACTGGTATTGGTACCATTGCCTTTCAGAGGGAGTCAGGTAAACCATTTCAATTGAAAAATGTTATGCATGTTCCAGGTCTAAAGAAAAACTTGGTCTCAGACGCAATGTTGGAGGACAAAGGCTATGATGTTGTTTTTAGCAGTGGTATAGATTACCTGCGACATAAAGCAATAGGTCAAGTCAAGAAGATATGGATTCAAGTTAAGAATCTCTACATGTTGCAGGTAGATGGTTTCGGTGCCATGATAGGCAAGGCAGAAATAGTGGTGAGCCGGGATGAGGGTGAATTATGGCATAGGAGATTAGGCCATCTTCATCATGGAGCCTTGAAGATCATGCAGCAAATATCTACTGGACTTCCAAGGGGGACACTTTCTCAATCAGATTAGTGCAAGGGGTGCACCCTGGGGAAGTATGTAAAGTCCACCTTTCATGAAAAGGAGAACCGTGCTTCGGTAATCCTGGAGAGAGTTCACATGGATGTGTGTGGACCATTCTCAGTTGCTTCAACAGAAAAACATAGGTATTATGTTATTTTTGTTGATGACTTTTCTCGTAAATGCTGGATATTCTTCATGCAGAAGAAGGATCAAACATTCTCAAATTTCTGTGAGTTTAAAGCATTGGTGGAGAAAGAGTCGGGGAAGAAAGTGAAGGCTCTAAGGAGCGATAATGGTGGAGAATACATCTCTAATGAATTCAAAGAATTTTGTAGCAGAGAAGGAATTCGAAGATAACTCATAGCGCCTCATAACCCACAACAAAATGGGGTCGCAGAGAGAAAGAACAGAACGATCGTGGGTGCAACACGAGGGATGTTGGATGATCAGGGCCTACCATTGCATTTTTGGGTAAAAGCATGCAATACTGCGGTTTATGTGCAGAACTGTTTTCCTCATAGAGTACTTGGCATGAGTACACCTAAAGAAGCTTTTACTAGTAAGAAACCTGATGTTTCGCATTTAAAAAATTTTGGTTCATCTGTTTATGTGCATGTAAACAAGGATGCCAGGAAGAAGATGGAACCAACTGCTGAAGTTGGGATATTTTTGGGGTACACAGAAACACCCCATAATTATCGTGTGTATTTTCCGAATAGTAAGATGACTGTTATGCGACGGGATATAAAATTCGATGAGGGGAAAGCCATGCGGTTATCGCTTGAGAGGGAGCTAGACTTGCATGCAGAAGAGGAACCATTGGTTCCCAAGGATGAGTCTCAAGATGTGGATCAGCCACATGAAGAGGTTCATAGAGTGGAGGAAACCACTCAAGCAGAGCCATCCATCAGAAATGGCAGAAAGCACACTACGGAAGCTGATAGATTGAGACTAGATGTTGCACAGAATATAGGAGCCCCTATTTCACAGCACAGGCAGAGATAGTCTCATGATCGATTTGATGGATACATGGATCTTATGAGAAAATGTATTGTGACTGAACCATCTTCCTTTCAGGAATCAGTGCAGGACCCCACTTGGGTTGATGCTATGGTAGAGGAGTATGACTCCATTGTCAAAAATAGTGTATGGGATATTGTCCCAAGATCAATTGATAAATCAGTGGTAGGTTTGAGATGGATCTACAAGGTAAAACAAGTTTTTGATGGGAGTGTGGAGAAATACAAGGCCAGGTTTATGGCCCTGGGCTTCTCATAGATCGAGGTGATAGATTATGGTGAGACATTTGCACCTGTCGCAAGGTACTCTTCCATAAGATCCATCCTTGCACTCTCAACGCAGATGGGCTGGCGCATTCATCAGATGGATGTAAAAATGAAATTCCTCAGCAGGATCATTGAGGAAGAAGTTTACATTGAGCAACCAAAAGGTTTTGAGACCTTTGATAGAGAGTCGCATGTGTGAAAACTCAAGAGAGCATTGTATGGGCTGAAGCAAGCACCCCGTGCTTGGTACACTCGGATAGACAGCTATTTCACTGGATTGGGATTCACCAAAAGTGAAGCAGATGAAAACCTATACCAACTTGTGGTGGAGGGTAAGCTTTTGACCATTGTGCTTTATGTTGATGATTTAATACTTATTGGTGATGAGCAGCTGATACACTCATGCAAGGAGGACCTTGCAAAGGATTTTGAGATGAAGGATTTGGGCCTTCTTCATTATTTCCTTGGTTTGGAAATATGGCGGGGAGATGGTGAACTTTTTGTGTCTCAAGGAAAGTATACAAGAGAGATATTGGGTAAGTTTCACATCGAGGGCTGCAAACCCATGGATACTCCTCTTCCAGGAAACTGGAGGAAAGAGGATGCTACTTCTGGAGAGGTATTGGATGCTACTGTCTATCGACAGTTAGTGGGTTCGCTAATGTACTTAGTGAACATGAGACCGGACATTTTCTATGCAGTTAACTAGCTAAGTCAAGCGATGGTTAAGCCTACCAAACTCTTTTGGAAGGCGGGGAAGCATGTCCTGAGATATCTGAAGGGAACATATGAGTATGGATTATGGTATAGACAGATGGATGAGGTGAAGTTGCATGGCTTCATGGATGCAGATTGGGCAGGCAACCCAACGGACAGAAAGAACACATCAGGAGGGATCTTTAGTATCAGATCTACAATTGTTTCTTGGTACAGCAGGAAACAGAGATCCGTGGCACTTAGTTCAGCAGAAGCGGAATACATGGCAGTGATCCAAGCTGCATGTGAGGCTATCTAGATGAGGAAGACCTTGGTTGGTTTGTTTGGTTCTCACTTAGATCCAACGATGATTTATTGTGATAATCAAAGTTGCATTAAACTCTCGATTAATCCTGTGTTTCATGACAGATCTAAGAATATAGATATCCGGTATCATCATCTCAGAGATTGTGTGCAGCGGAAGATCATGTTGCTTCAATACATTCCTACGGAAGATCAGGATGCAGACAT